>APFE031729144.1:0-14175 GCA_000404065.3 Pinus taeda | reverse complement strand
ATATGCATTTCTGGGTCCTTTCCTATTTATAACATAGCCCTAGTCTAACTATAGGAAGTAAAATTAATTTTGGTCTTAACAGCAGTTGGAAATATTAATTAATTAATTCAGTTGAGTTAATTAGTTAAGGAAATTCGAATTTGAAGTCTTTGTGAGCACGCACACGAGTTGTCCCACTGATTAAGGAATTTTTCCTTAATTTCCTCCACTGATTGAGGGAATAAGTATGAGTTCTATAATGAGAGAATCAATCGGCTTAGTTCTAACTAGTCAAGTCCAGTTAGATTATTTTAACAAGTTGTTAAAATAATAAAATATAGTTTGTTAATGCTTGCATGCATGTGACAACTATTATTTTAGATAATTGAGAATTCACTCATGGATAACTGTTGCATGTCAGTTCTGTCAAAGATCCAGTTGAGATCAGATGTGGGCAATGTACTATCAGATGCTAGGATATTTCTAGTAAGTATTCCTTGCATGAGGAAGAAATCTATTTTCTTCTATGACTACGTAGGTGGACTTGAGGTGACAACAGGTATGATTAGGCCAATTTTCATCCTATATAATGAGGCCTAGGTAGTCCATGATTTTCATCTTTTGATTGAAGATCATTAGAGTACAGAGAGAGCATGATAGCTATTGAGATGATTCTTTTTGTATTGTGAAGAGGATTTCCACTTGATTGATAATACATGGTTGGGGTTTTATGTTGGTGCTTTCCCCTGGATATAGCTTGTGTTATGTGTGATTATTTCTCTTGATCAGTTATGCATGTTTCTACTTGATGTTGCTCATGAATTCGATTATGCTTCTGCTTAATGTTTTGTAGAAGTAGAACAAGTATTATGCTTTAGGACATTGCATATATCGGTTTGTTCTACAGGTGAAATTTCTACAAAGGGGCAGTGGAAGAAATTTGTACCAAATGAAGCCACTTGGGAAATGGGTGATCAGATAAGGGTAGCCTACCCAATTTTGTTTACTGTGTAAATGCAGATAAGAAGGTTTGTGTATATAAATCTCATTATTGAATTTTTGCTTGGGAATAGGACATTGTTGAATGTTGTGTTCGAGTATAGAAAACCAAGGAAAATGTTCCTCTAAGGGGGTAGGGTCTATGACAACCCTTTTTCTACCCCTTATAAATGTCACTATGAAGTGTAATTGATGTACATAATGTGAAAATGTAAATAATGACTAGCTAGAGGGGTGGTCATAGATTCAAAGGTCTAAGGAGGAGTTGTTAGTGTTGAGTGTACAAACCCAAGACACAACATTTATTTTACTACCTATCTCCCTATTGAATTAATGGAATTTTCTAGTGCCAACATAAAAGTGAAGTATGGAATGCTTGAGAAAAGGATGAGCCCATATAGTCCCTATCTCACACGACAAGTTGTAGAAGTCAACATGTAATGGAGAGAACATGAGTTATGCTTAGTATGTGGGGGAGGCTTACATACACACAACAGTGGTATGCAATGTAATATGCTTAGACACACACACTTTAAGCACGGTTGTGCAAGACACACAAGAGAGCATTCAAAGAGATGAACACTCTCGGAAGCATGGACTTACAATGTGATATTAGAGCAAGGGAACTTGTTGGAGAAGGGGAAAAAATCCAAATATAGGCGTAGATCTTGGAAGTAAGCTGAGGAGCATGGTGTAAAGAAAAGCACACTATATTGAGAAGGTGGAGTCACAATGGACTCTAGACTTCTTCTTAGTAGGTGGAGACACTATGTACTCTAGGACTTATTTTGATGTTTTTACAAGTGGATACCCTGAGGGTGGACTTTGGATTCCCATGAAATCTAACAGGTGGAAACATAGGGTGCTCTAGATTCTTGTGCGTGAGCAAGTGGAGGCACTTTGAGATCTGGATTTCTATAGTGTGAATCAAGTGGAGACATCATGGGCTTTAAACTCCTTTAATGTTTGACATGTGGAGACACTATGTGTTTTGGAATCCTGCAAGGCCTTGCAAGTGGAACATTGTGTGCTATGGATCCTTGAAGTATTTAGTGGGTGGAGATATAGTGTTCTCTGTACTTCTGGTTGTGAAGTGGAGACGTTACGTGCTATGGATTACCATATGATTTAGTTAACTAGAATGGTTTGAATATCCCTTGAGCACTTAACTCCTCAGACCCTGAATTCAGCTCGAGAGTGGTCCATTGCAATAAATATTGTAGTGTAGTTGGCCTATAGTTGGGTGGAGAGTTGAAGTCCTTCCCTAAGTTGTCATTCATTAAAATCTATACAAATAAGTGAATTTACTTATACTTATGTGCACGGTGGATAATGCAAGATGTTGTTATGCTTATGACTATGAATATGTCAACACTGTTACTAGAGGAATATGTTACTCCTAGTTATTTACAATGAGATGCTTATGTGAATGTTCTCATGGTTTTGGAGGACATACAAAGTATGTGTTTTTTATGTGTCCCTAAACTACAAATTTATTTACATGGTCGTGTATGAATACTAGATATGTTCAATTATTTGTTATAATGTATGGATTTCATTGCTTGCCATGGCCATGTATGCTTGATTGATTAAGATTGTTGATTTTCATTATGTTGCAACACATGATTTATTATTAACTCTAATAGTAATGTGAAATACCCTATTTAGGGCAGGAAATGTTGTTGCATTTGAGTCATAGAGTTGTATAACCATAATTTGACTTGTTCCTGTGTCAGTTAGCGAGCACATTGATGGTTGCAATTGTGTATTGTGGTCAAGATTAATACTGGAATGTTAACATAGAATGATGGTTTCATTCCTATGAATGTTAGTTTTTTTAGTAACATTAGGCTTTAAGTAAATCCAATGTGAAGTCCCTGAAATCCTCAGAGTTCTTTTTCGAAGTGTTGTAAAACATTAGACTTGTGTTTGAAATCGAATAAATCTCCGGTGAGATTTTGAATCCAAACCAGATATACTTTTTAGGGTGGCAGAAGTATGTGGGAATCTGAATATCCAAACCATTTACACTTGTGCACTTTTGTGAGTGCATCGAATTTGAATTGACTTGGATGAATTACAAGGAAGAAAGCGAAAAGATCAAATCTAGGGTGGGACTCGTTTGCGATTTGAAGGCTTTGAGCTAGATTTTCTTATAGGTAAGATTTTGTACAAAATCTGGAGTGGGGTCGTTTAATAAATGTTTGGCACAAAGGCGGATATCATCACGAGAGACATATGTATCTGAGAATTCGGGCTATTCGAGGATGAGGACAAGGCGCGAAAGTGCAAAGCCCTTGAAATGGGCTAGGTCTAAATATGGTCGAGGAGATGTAGTGATTTAGATTGATATGGGGATTCGAGGATCCAGGAGATTTTCCAAGTACAAACTTCATGCGCAACCGAATGTCACTTAGGGTTTAATAAAAAGGAATTCCTTGCATTATTCGAGCGTCAGATTTTATGGGACCTTCATGTTAAAATAAAATGGAAAAGTGCCATGGGTGAATAACTATGGTTGTGAAAATTCCACATAAGCGTCATGGGTGATATGGTAGGGTCATGTGCACCACACACGGTTGCCACATCCACATGGTAGAGACCAAGAGTCAAATGGTGAATATTCGAAAGGGCACAACTTTCAATTCAAAGACCGAATTGCAACAAAATTGATATCATCATAAAACTCTCGATGAACTGAATTGATAGTGTTATCCAAAGTTAATTTCACAAACTTTGGAGAAGGAAATTTTGTAATGCCACTTCCATAGAGAGATCTTGGAGGTTGGATTAGTTAAATTAACACTTTCCATCAGTGTGGGAAGTCTGAGGGGGTGGGAGGGAATGCTACAATTATTAAAATATTATAAAGTTAAATAAAACAGATAAAAAATAATTTAAATCTACCATGGTAAACAATGCCAAACATGATCCTACTTACATTGTAATCTTTTTTAGTGCAAAACCTATTTCATTATCATTAAGTTTGAACCATGGCATCTAATGAGCATTGCAAATGGATTAACTAAATGATGCATAGAGATATAATGAGGACAAATGGAAGACATGTAGATCAATTGGTGAAACTTAGTGCCATTCTTGTAGATTTGTGAAAGTGTGATATTTAGATGAAGAGCTTTAAAGTACCCATTTTTATGGAAGCAATAAGGATATATATGTTGAGAATATTTTTTTATGATATATTAGTATAAATTATTTTTAACTTTTTTCAAAAAGATAAATATTTTTTCCAGTTTTATATTTTAAAAGAAATTTTTATTTTAAAAGATTTGAATCCTTTAAACATTCAATATATCTAGAAATAATTTAAACATTTAATATATCCAGAATTAATATAGATTTATGATGATTTTGTCCGTATCCATGTATCCACTTGACTACTAAAATCTTTGAAGTAATATTCTTAACTATTAATTACAGGAGGACATATATCAACTCCATAATAACTATAAAAAAAATACACCTTCATTTAAAAAAAAAACTATTAATAAAATATTTGAATAACCCACCACTCTTCTTTTAATATAATTATATACATATACAATATTATATATATAATATATTCTTTCAATACATATAAAGATAAATAAAAGAAAAGTGTTTTTATTAAAATTATAAATCAAAATTTTATTATGAGCTAAAACAGTGTGTGTTGTTTTTACAGAAGAATCTCGGCGCAAAATACATATGGACGTAATTTTGTCGAGGGCGTTTCAAACCAACTAATGTGGTTCATCGTCAGGAACAAGTTGTTGAAGAACAAGTTTGAATGTTCAGATCTTCTATGCATTATAAATAGATCGGGCAGAATATCCATATTCTGCCGGATCTATTTATAATGCATAGCAAGATCTGCTCATTCAACTTGTCGTGACGATGAACCACACTAGTTGGTTCGAAACGCGTCGACAAAATTATCTCTATGTGATTTTCGCAGAAGATTCTTCTCTAAATTGATATGGATCACAGAAGCCTAAATTCAATAAGTGTGTTTGTTTGTGTTGTTTTGTTTTGTTTTTTTAATATAGATACTCAAATATTATATTCAATATTTTTATTGAAATATTTTATAAACAATGAAAAAATATGTAATTGGAAAGTGTAAATATAAGATTTTTTCATTTCCCATTACTTTATATCTTTTTACTTATACAAAGATGATATAAATTTATACTCTATACACACACATACCATATGTCAATTCTATGTTGAGCACAAAAAGAATTGCAAATCTTTTTCATATTGAGTTATAATATCAAATAAGATAGCAAAGCTAACAAAGCAAACCCATGGAGCACGATGAACCAAAAATAAGATTAAGATTAATGAACGTTTGTAATGCTTTTAATTAAAACTAGCCAAATATGTGTTTTGATTTTTTTATTATAGTCAACATTGTTTTTTATTTAGTGAATATTTTAATTTTATTTTAAATGGGATATTTATCAATTTCAGATTGAACACCAAAAAAATTATATATATCCCTTTTACTAGGTTATAAAATGTATCTCTCACTCAATAATCAAGGAGGATAAAATAAAACTAAATAAAATTAGTTTTATAACCAATACAGATTTATCTTAAAAATAAATATAATAAACATTAAAAGATCAAATTTTTTGAAGTATATTTTTTTAGAATGAAAAACTTAGAAAAAAAATTATAACTCAAAAAGTGAAATTTGTTTTTTTGCAAGCTCTAATTAATTAGAATTAAATATAATTTCTACTGATCATATTAATTTTAAAAATTATCAGAATTTTTTTTTTTTATCTTATAGAATTTGTAATCAGTCTCTTCATCAATCGCAAGCCCGTATATACATTTTCATAATTAATGTTTAATTATTATAATATTATCATAGGTGTGACAGAAATGATACTTCAATGGCAGGATGTACTTATGCATTTACTCGTGGGCATGGCCCGATGAAAACCCTACCTTTATAAATATCCACGGTTATCTTATATGAAATATTTGTGGTTAAGGTATTTATAAAATTAATATTGTTTAAGGTGGATTTAATATTTTCAAATTTTTGGATATTTGGATGGTGAAGATTATGTAATTTAAATTTTTGTCAGTTTGATTTATAAAATTTTGAATTTTATGAATTACATGGTATCTTATAAGAAGATAATGGCCAGTTTAAATTAATTGAAAATATATTATATACTCTTGAAAAAATCAAAATGTAAAATTTAAACTATTTTTAAATATAAAAATTTATTTTTCAATTACTTTAATATAATATAAACATAATTTTTATTTGGTTTATTAATTATATATAATATTTACACAACATTATTCAACATTATTATGAGTGTTATAATGCGTTGATATAAGGCCATATTATGTATATTAAATATTTTTTAATTATTAATATATTTATAATACACCATAATTTATATAATTTTTGTATATAAAATATTTGAATTTGTAATTTGTATTTAATTTATTATTATTTTTTAATAATACATATCAATTCTATATTAAAAATTATATCTTTTTATTAATTATAAAGTGGATAACTTTTTTATTTTTTATTTACTGTTTCTCTTTCTATATATATTACTCTTTTTCTTTCTATATATATATAGTCTTTCTTCTTTTTATGTATACATATATGTGTATTCCTATTAAAATATATTAGTTAACATGAATGTTGGAACAATTTATTTAAGTTTTGTATTAAAATATTTTTATTGATCATAAAAATAATCTATAATTTAGGTCCTAAAAGGTAAAAGTAAAAGAATTTTTTAATTGTAATAATTTTATTTCTCAACTTGATATAAAATTTTGTTTTGTTTTTTGTTTATTGTTTTTGTTTGTTTGTTTGTTTGTTTTCTTTTGTTTTTGTTTTTGTTTTTGTTTTTGTTTTTTGTTTTTTTTTTTTTAATTGTCTGTGTCCTCCAAAGATGACTACACGCTTAAAATGTGACTTAGGGGCATCTAAGCTGTCAAAATCACTTAGGAATAGCACATGACTTAACATGACTAGAGTTTTTGCCTATGCTCAAAAGACTTGGAGAGAAGCCTCTTGAGCTCACTATAATTTTGACATCGTAAAAGGCTAGAAACATCACATTTTATTTAAAGAACATTTTATTTATATTTAAAACTAAAATATGTGGTTAACTCTAGGTTAAGAACCAAAGGAATTATACAACTCCTTCGTACTATGTTATAGGCTTGTTTTTGGAATATAACTTAAATTTGTATTTATTTTGTTTATTTAATTCCTTTAAATTTGAATTTATATAATTTTTTTAAAGAGAAAAATATACATTTTTAAACATTAAACTCATCCAAGTTATATACACATTATTGAAAAGTAAAATATTATAAAACTTAAGTATTGTATATTATAGAATTATAAAATTCAATTAAAATAAAAACGATCATTTTTAATACCTCATGGCAAGAATTAGGGATGACTTAAAAGAGCCTTGAAAATGATTTATGTATGACAAGGTTCGAGGTTCAAATCCCCCAATTCACCTGTGTTTGCGGAAGGGTTATACTTAAGAATATAAGGTTATAGTGGAAACGATTGTAATCAAGAGGCACCTCCCTAGAGTTTATAGTGGTAGCAGTTGGAATCGATAAGCACCTATTTAGAGGTTATAGTGGTAGTGGTTGGAGTTGACATGGTAGTAGTGGTTGGAGTCGAAAGTATGAGACTAGTCCAATTGAAAATTCCTCTAAATACCAAAAAACAATTGTTCATTTTTAATAGTTAATATAATTTATGAAATGTAAATTAATTGGTTGTGTCTTAGCGGTAGAGTCACATAAGGTTTGAGTGGAGATGTCACAACAATGTCGAGAATGGAGTGTTCGCCTTCCTCACTCTTGAGGCCTTTGTTTAGTAATATGTCTATGATGGAGATTAACAGGGCATCATTTGGGGATCTTAATTTCAAAAACAATACCGATGTTAGTGGCAGAGAGCCCAAGGGAATGGGAGTTTTTCATTCGAGTGGTGATATCTATGTGGGCTATGGCTCGAATGTTAATGGGTACAACTCTAGTGATGATGTCCATATGGGAGCCAAGTGATGTCCTAGAGTGGCCATTGAAGGGATGACTTCCTGCAAAATGTTTGTGAAAAAGCCAGAACAAGAAGTTCACCTCGAGAGTGATAAAGGAGAAAAGGTATGCAATGTGTTTGACAAGACACATGAGCTAGATGAGGAAGGAATTGGGGATATTGATCTCCAAAAATTACCAATATTTGTCAATTCTCCCTTTGGAGAGTCCCTTTGCATGAGGGTCAATGAAGCTGATGTTGTACTCACACTCGCAACCAAGATACAAGAATTGACAGGAATTTCAGTGGGTTCATTAAGGCTCCTCTACAAAGGAAGGTAACTTAAGATGGAATTGGTACTCAAAGATTATGACATTAAGAAGGATGCCTCTATCTCTCTTGTTACTTGTCTGAATGATGGATGTAGGGGTGGAGGGGCATCTTCTACATCAAAGCCCATGTCTTTCAAGGATGCCCTAAGGACAGGTCCCAACTTTCATCAACCTCAGGTAGCTCCTAGGTTGTTCCAAGTGGACAAAGCAGAGGTTGTGCCCTCTTTGGAAATTTCACACTCAAATCTGGAGGACTTATTTGAGATCTACATTGTGGCAGGCCTCATCTGCTACTTCAATGGCTTATGGACACTTTCATAGGATATTTATAAGTGGATTCATTTGTCCTGGACCAAGAAGTGCAATGTCATCTTATGCTCAAAAAGATTTTTTATAGTGTGTTTTGTTGAATCAGATATTACCAGAAGGTCCTATTTCGTGGGCCATAGTTCTCGGTAAAGAAAGTTTGTTTATAACCCATTGGTTTTTGGATTTCGACCCTTTACAATAGTTTTACCAAGCTTCCAATATGGGTTCGACTTCCTAATCTGCCCGCCCACCTATGCCACTATTCAATTTTTTAGGATATTGGAATCTCCTCGGTGGTTTTCTTTCCATGGATCTTTCTCAACAACATCTTGGTTTGTGCACCTATGACATAATATGTGTGGAAATTGATATCAACAAAGGGCTGCCAAATCAAATAAATTTAAAAATCAAAGATTATCATTGGTCCCATTGAATCATTGGATTATGAGAATAATGCATTTCAGTGCTGAGTCTCTCTACAAATTGGCCATTTATAGAATGCTTTCCCTTAGTAAAATCCCAACAAGAATCATCATAATAGATAATAGATAAACCTTGTGTCATGCCCCATATGGAGGGCAATATTTCTTCTTTTTTCGGACTAAGAAGATGAGGGTGTTGATGATGTTATGATTTGAGGGATACGGATAAGGTTTTCGTTATTCGTCAAACTCATGAAGACTCAACAGAGAACTAGTAATGCCTACAAATAGGAAATTGGTAAACAAAGATGTATCTTTATGTATTTTGAAGCATTCTCATGAGTCAACATCTTCTAATACCAATAAAGAGTATCCTTTAACTTTTAACTTTTGACAATAATCTACAAATTACTTTGGCCAACCCACCTTCTATTAGCTTAACCAAGATTGTGCAAAAAAAATATAAAAAATATTAACGGAACATCCCAAATAAAATAGTTTTTTTCTAATTTATCAAATCCATGATGATTTTCTCGGATGCGGGTGCTTAAAAGGCATGGCAGCTCACAGGTGGTGCGTCACATGGGCATGTGTCAACCCTTGCGTGCCACGCAGTACCCTACAAAATGTTTCAAATGGGCGCATGCAAAAACTTCAATGCGGGTATTATTACTGGTCTTGTCCTCCTTAATTGGCCTCCTGGTAACCTGTGCGATGGCGCTTCATATTCCGGGAGCCTCTGTTACATTTACACATTCATTTGAAGTTGTTGGGCACTCCACTACAATGTTGGAGCACTCCTCGATGATGTGGGGGATTGCACAGGGACATTCTTGCTCTGTGCCCAACTCAGGTATTGTCCCAAGCTTGAGAGTGGTTTGCAAGCATTGTAAGCCAAATTCTGCGGCCCTCGTCTTGGTTAATTTCTCCTCTCCGAGTTTCTGCAAGCTGGTTCATCCTCTGAATTTAGCAATGAGGAGAGAGCGTCTCAGAATGAGCAGTCGACGAGGAGGCTCTCGCGGTTGGGCTACCACTGAGAGGACTGGCCCCATTTCTCCTTCTTCCTCCATCGAAGTTACATCTAAGCAGCATCGCCTCCATGGCATAACAGCGGGATGTGGCAGAGGGCCTGGGAGCGGAAGCATAACAGAATGTGGACATGAAGCGCACCCCACAGTCAGGTATCAGATACCCTGCACACTCGCCAACTCCACTTTCATTGTATCTGTTACTGCCGAGCACTATGATAATCTCAGAGGTCAGGCGGAAGTAAATTGGGAAAACCCACCACCAGCTCAAGGGACAATGCCCACAATTGATCTGCAACGCCCTGCTATGGAAAGTTCCACCCCGGCTACTCAAGCAGGCCTGGCGGGTCCAAGCGAGCCTGCTTAGGGGGTCCCTACTTGCTCGATGGTCCCTCTCTCTGACTCGGATGACTCCCGGCAATTTGGGTGCAAGGTGGAGGAAGAGCCCTACACCACAGGCGATGATTAATCCAATTGTAGAATTGAGGCTTCTATGATTCATCATAGTTATAAGAAGAGCTTCGGCATAAATCACATGAAAGAGACCTTTGTCGACGCGTTTCGAACCAACTAGTGTGGTTCATCGTCAGGACAAAGGTCTCTTTCATGTGATTTATGCCGAAGCTCTTCTTATAACGATGATTAATCCAATCAACTAGTTCGCTCTCGGCAGCCTGGAAGTGGGAGCATTACTCTGGGAGTCTTCGAATCTTGTTTTCTGTATGTGTTTGGCTTTAGTCTGGATTTTAAAATCTATGTGTCAGAAATATGGATCCATATGTCTGTTAGTCCATGTTTAAGTAGTGTTCAGTGTCGATATGTTCGTTTGTCTCAGTGTGTCCATGTTCAGCATCCAATTTTTAAATATGTTCAACTTTGGGTATGTATAAATTTGGGCAAACTGTCAATCTCTCGGGAGGATTTACAAGACCATGGCCTTGTCGTAACACTGATGTAACTTTTTGACTTTTTATACCATAATAGAAATAGCCTGATTCAAAAGTAAAAAATAAAAATAAAAATAAAAAATCCATGAATACAACCAATCCTCAAATAATTAGCTGCTATATTATTTATAATATGAAGTATTAACCCAAAAAACACAAATTTCATAAAAGACAAACAAAGAGGAGCGGGCAAATAAACAAAAAAAAACTAAAAATTTCACAAACGAAAAACAAAGAGAAGTTGGCAAATAAACTAATAATAAAAATTACACTATTCCCAAAATAAAATCAAAATTCAATCAATCCTTGACACACTAATTTGAACTTAATTTAAGTGCAATTATTTACAGTATATATTTGGTTTTTTAACTGGAAAGAAAGGTGATGTGAGCGTGTGTTTCTCCACTGACCGTCCTAAGTGATACCCTAAATTTGTTGACGGCCGAAATTGCGGACATTTTAGAAAAAAACAACCGCACAAAGTTTACTTTTCTTAGAAGGAAGACACGCGAGACGCCAAGATGGGAATTGCCCTCAATTAACGACACCGACATTGGAAAAAACATCCACCAATCAAAATATAACACGGAGCGGAATTTAATGGAATTTTTGAAAAAAAACTGAAAAACATGACCCGGAGGCAACGTATATCCCGCGGCTGATTTAAAAACGCCACCGCATTGTGGATAGAGGCCCTTAATCCTATTTCAGATTTCATTTTTTGCTTACACATGTCTTCACTGTCAGTGGCATTCAATATTAGGCTTACAAATGTCCAAATGTTTTGCACTCTGCGGCAACCTTCAATATATCTCCTTTAATTACCGACGTGCCATGCACTCTGCGGCGGTATATAATATTCCGCCTCTGAGTTTTAAACAGGCGTTAAAGCAATAAGTTCTCAGTAAAATACTTTTGGTCATTTTTGGAGTGTTGTTGAGGTTCTGATAGATCCGAAAAAAAAAAAAAAAAAAAAAAGTTAAAAATCTGCAGCCTATGGCGTATTATGTACAGTTGTAAATTTAGACATATTCAGTTTCTTCAAGGGGTTCGCTCTTGTTGGGGATTTTTCTGGTAAAATCTTAAAAACAAACAAACAAACTACACACAGAGACAATGTTCTGTTTTTCTCCAGGATCTTTTTGCACAGGGAAGCTTGAAAAATTTCTGAGAACAGAGTATTACACACCCATAAAAGTCTTTATATTCATTAATAAAAAACTGATACAAAATTCATTCTCTTTCACTCAGAGGAATTCACCAAAAGAAATTCAACAACAAAAGTTACTCTGTCTCCTCCTGAGATTTTATCGCTGTGTGAAAATCTCATTTACATTTACTGCTGTAAAACAAACTTTTACATATATTGTTGTAAAAATAAAAATCACATTATGCACTTTGCATATTACAAAAACTTCATCTTCGTTTTTCTTTGCCATCACCCTCACACTATTGTGCAAACTTCATTTCATTTCATTCCATCACATAAGTCCACTATTACATTCATACCGCTGTGTGTGTTTTTCACCTGCACATTGCTTCCCCTGTTTTTCTATATTCACTACTTCGCACTGCTCTGCTTTTCATACCAAAATACAATACACAAAAAAACATTACAATGTGTTTTACTTGTTCAGTAAAAAAAACTTACACCCGTGAATTTAAAACAATATAATTAAAAACTATATGCTATGCCCATACTATTTTAAATTCGCCATACTTCGGTAGGAAATAAAAACATTAAAATTTAAAGTTTCGGCCAACCTTTTACCTATCACAATAACTTTGCATTAAATACTTTTACGGCGGTCAAACAAAAACTTTTACGCAATGTCAAAATTCATTTGGTCGCAGCTTGATTGCAATCGACGGTGCATAATGATGAACTCAATCGGACTATTCAAAACAATATCGGGAGACCCTTTGTTACCGAACTTTAGATAAAGCACTTTTTGCTGAAAGTACATTTGGAAGCGTGACAAAATATTATTGCATCAGGCGCGCTTGTACGAAAACCACCTTCACAACAAAAGCGGTCCGATGAGCTTTGATGGTTTTCGGGAATGGTCTTTAAAGTCGTCGTTTTAATGCTGCTGCACGACAAGTTGAAATTAATATTTCAACAGCTCTCCCCTGAAAAAAAGAGTTTGAATTATTTTTTATGGTGGAAATGAATCTAATATATATTTTTTTTAATGGTAAGTAGATTTTGTTGAGTTGTTAGAAATAATTTCTCAACCATCAATTTTTGTTTTGGAATCAATTGCATGTAATTAGCACCATAAAAATGTGATGTATTCATGTGATTTGCTAAGTGTAATAAAACTTTTATTTTGGGTGTGCATCTATTTGTTTTTCTATTAATACCATCAAAAACTTTAAATTAATCAATAACTTTAAAGCACCCAAAATCCTAAAACTAACAAATTTCAAAAAAATTCTGCTAAATTTTTTATAATAAAAATCTCCATTCTCTAAATTATAAAATTTTAAATTTTTATTATTGCTATTAACATTACAAATAGATTTAACATAAGGAAAAACTTATTACACTCCAAATTTCACCACTTGAAAATTCTAACCTATTTTTAAAAATTCTTACTAAATTTAACTAAAAATCTGCTGGAAAAACTAATATTTTCTTTAGAATAAATGTGGACGGTTTAAACCACGCGTTTTAAACATAGCCGAGTTTGACGAACCGACCTCAATTACCGACATGTTTAAAATAATTTTAGCCGACTTTGACGAACCGACGTCAATTATCAACCTGTTAAAAAATAGTAGTAATCTATTTATAAGAAGAATTTCGGCGTAAATCACATATAGAAGACATTTGTCGACGCGTTTCGAACCAACTAGTGTGGTTCATCATCAGGACAAGTTGAAGAAACAGATCCAGTCCAGCAAGTTAAATAGTTTGAGCAGAGACTCCAACGGCTAACAAGATAAACGGCTAATTTGACTTGAGGCCTAGGTCAAATAATTAATATTATTATTATTTTTAGAACTAAGATAAATTAGGTAAAAATAAGTAAATGGTTGGTTTCTATTTATAATAATTCATTTATTTATTCAAAATTAAATAATTAAATACATATA
>APFE031729142.1:0-21475 GCA_000404065.3 Pinus taeda | reverse complement strand
ATGCTTTTGGGTTGAATATCTTAAGATCTGAAATATTGGGTTATTGTTTCAAAAGCTCGATCTATATGAAAGTGAAGTTGAAAGCGAATCTGTGAAGGGTGATCTCTCAAGTGCAACAGCTGCAGAAGTGCGGAGGCGCCGCAGGAGGCGCTGCAGGAGGCGCCACAGGAGGCGCCGCAGGAGACGCCGCAGGAGGCGCCGCAGGAGATGCCACAGAAGGTGTTATGGGTTTAGTTTTCTGTTTTTTGTGGATCTGGTTATCTGGGTGACTTACTGGTACTTGATGATCATTTGATATTTATGGATCCAGTTTGAAAATTTATGAAAAGTGGTCCTTGAAAGAAAAGAAGTAGGGGGTTGTAGCTCCTTCCAGGAGAGACTGGAAAACGAGAGAGAGTTGTACTCTCTGCAGGTTGCAGCCTGCGTACTGGTAAAGGACTGCCCCAGTACAAGACCATTGTAAAATGAGTTTCTAATTTGAAAGAAGATAGAGACATATTGCAGCAGGTGGTTTTCACCCACATTGGGTTTCCACCTTATATCTGGTGTTCTTTGATGTGACTGTCTGTTTTCCTTGTTCATGCTCATTGTTTTATGGTACTGATATGCAAAAATAATTCAAAGTATAAATAAGGAAGAATTGTTAAAAGGACTAGATAATACTGATTCACCCCCCCTCTCAGTATTATTTTCAACATTTGATAGCCTCACTTATTTAGCATACATCTCTAAATTTTTATGTTTTATTTTCTAAACCTTATACACAGAATCACCGACATATGTTGTCGAAGTTGTGAATTGAATTGTGCCAATTTTAATTGTATTGACATGGTCTTGTGGCCAACGAAATATAATTATAAATCTGCTAAATTTATTTGATCAATTTGTTTATTGTTCTGCAATTCGGTCAAATGTATAATGTAACTATTGTGAAATTATGCTTTAATTTTATTTATGCGTTGTACATATTTCTTTTCTTTGTTTTAGCATATTGTACATATTTAGAGTTAGCACACATAGGGAATTAAGCACTAGGATCTATCCCATTATCTCACTCGTCGTGTGAGATTTGAGGTTAATGTCAACAAAATATATAAACTTTGATTGCCAACATGACACATATATAATTCATGGCTAGAAAAATTCCATTTTATTTTGCAAACAAAAACAAATATATACATGTTGTAATGACCAAGAAGCAAAAATCACTTCCTGCATCACAATAGGAGTAAAGGCGCTTTGCTACATGAATTTCATCGTTGTTCAAAGAAATGGAACTGTGGTTAGGAGGCACAAAAGTTAGTGGAGCTTTGGTAGCATTCTTTTCATGGAGTTTTAGGAGAAAACCTCGGGTAGAGAAAAAACTTATGTGGATGGGGGAATATGTGGGCTTGTAGGAATCTCATGATCCCTCCCCTGAATGATAAAATTGTGTAATTTGAGGTGTAGAGGGGAAAGCATGAAGAATGAAAATTTTAGTAGTGGGCATTTTTAGGTTACACTTTGTATAGCCAATGTGTTGGGTAATATAATTTCTTTTTGAATGCACATTCATATGCCTTCCCAAAAGGACATAATGCATTAGGCTTAAATGCATATAATCAATGGATAATAGGATTAGAATAAGACACATGGTAGGATGCATAATATTGTTTTATTTTAATAGAGCCCCATGTTTCTGCCCCTCTTATGGATTCATAGCCCCTTGTTGCTCCTCATGACCTTTTTAGTAGTTATATTATTGTGTTTTCCTTTATTGATATAGTTTGTTATTCTCTAGACAAACCTCATGTTAATCCTAAAACTCCTTCTTAAGCTCTAGATATTGAACTATTACATTTCTATTGTTATATTATTATGTGGGTTGTTACAGATCCATTTGGGCACATCAACCCCAACTTACAGATCGATACTATTAGGGCCCATCAACCCCTAATGCAGTTGTTACATTCCCTAAAGAAGTTGAACATCAGAATGCCTCATTTCCCAAGAAGTTCCATCACTGAAAACATCCAAAAACTGCTTCTAAGAAGATCAGCGCAGGTAGGCCTTCATTAGGGTGCGCTGCAATGCAAACCATACATAGTCAGGGTGCTATGCAGTGCACTTGGTCCCTCTTTGGCCTACGCTGGGCGAATTTGAGCGAATTTCCGTGAGGGTTTGAAGATTACTTATCCATTGGAAGCCTCTAGAAGTTTCTCAAGGCTAACCACTCCATTGATTTCGCTTTTAGATGAGGAAGGGAGTTAAGGAACATCAATCACCTATCCCTTCTTCCATGGAACTGATTTCTAAATTTAGAAAGGCAATCATTATCACCATTGATGGAATAACCTCCTTCATTCACCTATAAAAAGACCACACATCTAAGTGATCAGGGGGCTGAAAATTGTAGAGATATGTTGTTAGTATGAGATTTGAGTTTGATTGCAATTATTTTAATGATGTCAAAGTGTCTTGCTTGTTGTGAGGAGAGGATGGGATTGAACTGGAGGAGTGATGTTGAACAAGCAAATTGGGTTGTAACTCTTCCTTTTACTAATAAAGTATTCAAAGCTTTTTCCATATGCTTGTATTGTCTTTTGATGCTTTCATATGCTTATCATGTATCTAATTCCATGCTATTTTTAATCAATAGATCATTATCATATGCTTTAATGGGTTCTTGTTTTTGTTTGTGTGTAGGTACTTCTCAAGCGGCTTAAGTACGGGAAGGAGCAACAAAATCGATCAAGGGAAATAAGGAACAATCGGAAGCTACAAGTAGGTTCGCTGTTCTCTTATTTTATCTATTGTTTATAGAAAAGGTAGAGAATGCTTTGTATTGTTGTTTCTAGATTGAGCTACTAGTCTAGAGGGTTAGGCGTTTGTCCAAGAACACTAAATTTTCCCAAAACGAATTGGCGACTCCACTGGGGAGCAGATTATCCATCTTAGTAGCTTATCAGCCTCTTAAGACATTTCTACATACTATACTTGTGGTCGTTGATTGAATTTCAGTCTTCTTTCATTGAAAATTGAGTCAAAACTGTGTCAAAATTGCCTTTAGAATGGCTCACTGTCATCAGTGCAGTCTAATGAAGGACATAGTGCATTGTAGTGCACTTCCCGCATAGATCCAGAGCGATTCAGTGCACTGTCTCTAACTGTTGCCTGCGTTGATCCCTTGAGGGTCAGTTTCCCATATAGGAACTGAAAGTTTTTGCCAATTTTCTCTTGTTTGAATGAGTTGCTGAATGTCAATGATGTTTTGTCTCTGAAAATAGTTTTTTCTCCTTAATTTGGCCTTACTTAGACTAGGATTGTTAAATTTTTCTTATGTGTTTACTTTGCCATTTTCAATCTACAGTCGAAAGTTAGTTTTAATCAATTGATATTTAGCGAAAGAAAGTGTCGTAAAATCATTTTTCCTTTGAAAGTTGAATTGTTGTCAAATCTTCATTCATGACAGATAGATTGGTTGATATGTGCATATGATTAGTCTTTTCGTTGAAAATGTCATAATTCCTCATTTCTTCGAAAAAAGTGTCGTAGAGTCTTCCTTTCCTTGAAAAGAAATTGTCGCAAAATCGTCATTTTTATGAAAGGAGTTTGTTGATCGTTTGTGCATTAGTTTCCTTTTTTGAATCATTCACATAAAGGTAAATTGAAAAGAAATACATGCATTTTCATTGAAAAGAGTTTGTGTGTGCTAAAAGGAATAGTGTAGGGAACTTGCATTTAGATTGTGCTCTTTGCTCTATGATCAAAAGAAATATGATTTCTCTATCCCTAAGTAGCTAGGATTTTCATTGTTAAAACTGAATGGAAAGAATGCTTATCATGATAGTTGTATTCCTAGGAATTTCATAATACATCACGTGGTGAACTTGAAAGGCAAATTCCTAAGCAATATCAACTTAAAATGAACATCAATTTACCTAATGGAGCATTGTCATTAACGAAAACATTTAGTGGTTCTAGGCTAGAGACGTGTTCAGGCATCGTTAAACCAAGCAGCTGTCGCTAACTTGTCTGCAATACATCCTGAGTGTGATACCTCATTCCAGTATGTGAGTATATCATAGCTCGTCCACTTACCTTTAGGTATAGAGGGCGGTGTTACAGTACATAAAGTATATGGGAATGCTCTCACTGTGTGGTTTTGCATTAGACAATGCTTATACAGATTGGGCCTCCACATACCTTCGGGTATATATGGGAGGACAACACTAGGTTGCTATCTATCCTTAAGTAACTGAGTCGGTCGCCTTGCAAATGTGATACACTGAACACAACATTCGGGGAGATTTCCTGCCTGTACTTCTTGGTTCGCCAGGAGGTATTCTACAGTTCACAGTTGCCTGGTAAACCTTTTTCCTAGTTACCCTTTTTTGTTTATTTATTTTTTGATAATAAAATTAATCAGAAATCATGGAGTAACAACAACCCAAACCCCGTCGTTTGTAGAGAATAGCAAACCAACCACCTTTACCTCCCGAAGCGACACCAATTCGGATAAAGCGGTCCCATTTAATTGAGTTTAGTACATCAAGGACTCCTAGTTCTTCATTTGGGTTACCTGAAGCATTTATTTTGGTAGCTACAGAGACTCTAGTTACTCAGATTATTTTTGGTACATATGTTCCTAAAGAAGAAGTTTCACAATTACCTGAGGACATTAGCACTGATCCTAGTGAAACAGTAATCGAGGTTGTCCAATAGCAAGTTGATACTCAACTTGAAATTGTTCAACAAGGAAGTGCTTCTGAACTTGAATCAATTCAACCAGAAGTTAGACCAGAATATATTCCAGTTCAAATAGAAGTTACATTTAAACTTGAAGTTGTTCAGGAACCTCCCTTTGAAATTGTTGTTCATTTACCTGAACATCTGGACTTCGAATTTCGACATTTAGAAGTTGTTACCCCTTAGACATCAGTAACTATTGAAATTACACTTTCATCAACACCAAAAATCTTTTACGGACCTGACGGTCAAGTCCTTCCACCAGGTTTGATTGCAATAGAGGAGGAATTAATAGAAGATCCACACCTGGAACCCCGTTTCACTTTGGAACTGGGCTTTATCTTTACCCTACTACTCATGATTACTTTACTTCACCTGATCCTGCTTCCTTTCAAGTACCCGTCGAATCTTTAGGACAACTTTGGGCCAATTAACTATGGTTGAACAATTGTTAACATCCCAAACTGTATCATTTGATGCAGTTGCAGCAGAATATTCTGTTGTAACTCCTTCGATGTTTTCTACCACACCTGAGTCGCACCTGTATGGTGAATTGTCCGTCCCGATTGGTTACCAGTCATTGTCAGGAACCCACTCAGGGGTTGCTTCTGCACCATGGTCATCACTCATGTCCTCAACCAGAATTTTATCTGGTTCTTCTATAATGGGAACCCAACAGTTTGATCCTGCATGTCAGTATCAGGATGGGCAATTTGGTCAACAAAGACCTATATATCCATTAAATACTATATTGCCACCATATGGAGAGGAATTTTCTTATTCATCGTATCCTCCTTATTCTGGAGGACAACCATATGGTAATTTCCCACAATATTCGAGTCAACCTGGAATTAGAGTTTGTAAATGGAAACCAGCAATGCCAACTCAACCAAGGCTTGTATATCCAACACAACCAATGAAAATTGTGTCAATTGTTCCTACTACACCTGTTGTTACCACTGTGCCATAGTCACAAGCTCAAACTGTTGTATCTCAACCGATACAAACTAATCCATCTCTCTTGCAACCACAAGTTTCAAGTCTAGAGGTTCAAGTTTCTCAAGTTGTTATACAACAACCACTTGTTTCTTGAGCTCAGCAACAACTTCAGGTTAGTATACCTTTATTTGGACTGACCCAGGCTTACACTGGTATAGTTGATTCACAACTTGGTGAAACTTTCATTGTTGGGCAACAACAGTTAGTTCAACAACCGTGGTTGCCGCAATTCCAACAACACCAGTTCCAACAGTTCCAACCTCAGTTTGGACTTGGTTCACAAGCTCAACTTGGTTTTGGTCAATATCAAGCTTACCAAGGTCCTGGGAAACAAGGCTTTGCAGGTTATGGACAACCACAAATTCAGTCTAGTTATCAACAACCATAACAAGGTTACCAAATGCAGATGCCCTATGTTGGTCAGCAAAGACCTATTGCACAGGCAATTCCATCATATCCTGGGTATGCTCAACCTGACTTGAATCGACAATTTCCATTCATAGCAACTCTAAAATTACCAGATTTAAACCGGCTCACTAATGATCCAATCACATATGCACCTTGGTGGCTGGTAATTTCGCATAAGCTATCATTTGATATTCCGAAGTTTAACAAAAATGCTAGAGAAGACCCATCGAATCATGTTATGACCTTTCATTTATGGTGTTCATCCAACATTTTGAATGATGATTCGATCAAATTTCGTCTTTTCCAAAGAACACGTACTGGTCTAGCTGCTAAATGATACATTGAATTACCGAGAGCTTATTTCAATAACTTCACCACTTTAGCCACTACCTTTTTGACCCACTTCCAGTTACCTATCAGATACGAGACTAGAACGAAGCTCTTGACCAACTTTAAATAGACTACTGCTACCCATATCTCAGATAATATTCATGAGTGGCGGCGTCATTGTCAAATGGTTAAGACATATGTTCCCAATCATCTTTTGGCTGAGTGGTTCATAAAGACCTTGTTGCCATCAATCACCGAGGATGTGGCAAAAGGAGAAGTTGTCACAAAAGAGCAATTTATCGCTTGTGCCCAATACTTGGATTTGATTTACACACAATCCGACACGCTCTATGATAAATTCCCGATGCACCTAGACCAGATTTCACTGTTCCACCACCTCCATAATCGAGTAAGGACTCTCATGCCAGCGACGGTGTGATTGGTTCTTCAAGCACATTGGCGGAAAGAAGACCATCTGGTCAAATTCTTGATGTTTCTAATCAAGCTACCAATGCATTAGAAAATACTCATACCTTAGAGATTAATTCCATGTCATCTGACAAAGGCAAAAATCCAAAGCAACCAGGAGGTAAGAAAAAGGAGAAGAATAACAAAAAGAAACAAGAAAATCCTTCTCCAGAGAAATCATCTGAATCCCCTACCGCGGCCAGGAAACCTTGTTATCCATGTCTGATATGTAATGAAGAGAATTATACAAGAGATTGTCCACATAACTTTGAGGTCTCTAAACTTTTAAAGACTTCAACCACATCAGCAGTGTTGACAGATCTGTTTCCTACCTCGGAGACACATTTGGTTGCAAATGACAATGCTTCCACATCCCAAGTACTCATGTTATCCATCACAAATCCACAAAATGATGTTTTGGTGTCAACAAGAAACAAAAGATTATGGAAATCCGTCGTTGTCGAATAATTAGGCCACTGATCAACCTAGTACTTCGACCTCGACTTCATTTGAAGTTGTTCCACCAATTGTACCTGAATTGACAATAAAACCACCAAAGGGAGTTGTGCACAAATGAACATTCAACCCTCATGCTTGAGCAACTCAAAACCATAATATAGTGGAAGATCTGGCTCAATCACCTTTCGCTATGTTGACACTCAAGGTGTTGCAAAACTGTCCCTCCCAGAAACAAGCTTTATTGTCAGCAATAGGTGGAATAGATCCTATGGATTCAAACCTTGTGGTTTTCAACCGTGCGGGATATTCACCATAGTTACTGGCACAATTAGCTTTCCTAATCCAAGTAAAATCTCTCAATAAGAATGTTCACTGAACTATTATTGATGAGGGGGAATCTACTTGCATTATGTCCATGAGCTGCTAGAAAACACTTGGTTCACCGCCATTGTCACGATCACCAACTACGTTAAAAGCCTTCGGTGGAAGGACATATACTCCATATGGGATTTTGAGTAACCTGCAAATCGAACTAAGGGGCCAGACAGTTACTGTTGAAGTTGAGGTAGTTGACGGACTCCTCGATTACAACATTTACTAGGAAGGCCTTGGGTATATGCTATGGCTGCTGTTATTTCCACATACTTTCGTATGATTTCATTCCCTTTCAAGGGTGGAATCACATTCATTGATTAGCTAGCCTTCTTTGCCAATAGTTCACAGGCTACGGGAAGCATTCCATTGATAAACGGAAACTAGTTGTCACTTCAAAGTGTTGGAGTAGGTCTCCTTAAAGATCCTTCCCTAATGGGCACTTTCACCCTCCCGTCACCATCTGGTTTGGCGAAAGTGGCAAGAGTGGAGACTTGAAACATGATTTCTTCTACATCATCTGATTTTACGAGAATTTCCAAACACTTTGAAATTGATAGTCATAGTGAGGGGTTGTCGTTCAGCCCCATTGAATCATCATATCAATCAATTTTTCGGGCTTGTGCGGAAAACCCTACTCCGCACTGAACAATTGAATCACGTATACATTCTACGGATGAAGGAATCGTCAAATAAATGATGATAGGAGAGGCACCATGGGAAGATTATCATCATTGTTCCCACCTTCTAGATGACATTGAAGATTATTCAAATGAACTAAATCATCCATCGACCATTGATTTCAAGTCAAATTCTGTAAATACTGTAGATTCTACGCGTAATTTGTCAAACGTAGAAGAAACAATTTCTATAAACATTTGGACCAAGCCTAACATTGTAGAAAACATTCATGTCGGCAAATCCTGTGCTCCATTGGAACTTGATAATTACTGTGCTATGTTTCGTGAATTTAGAGATATTTTTGCATGGTCTTATGAGGAGATGTTGGGCATTGACCCAAGTATTGTACCTCAATGTCAAACTAGTACGACAATGGCTTCAACCTGTTCATCCTAAGAAATTCGTTGCCATTAAAGTAGAGGTTGAAAAACTGTTGTGTGTTAGCTTCATTTTCCCTGTACCTCTTACCAATTGAGTATCTAATATCGTTCCAGTAATGAAAAAACAAGGGACAATTCGAGTGTGCGTCGATTATAAGGATGTAAACCAAGCATGTCCAAAGGACAATTATCCTACACCTTTTATCGACCAGATTATTGACGAATGTGCTGGATGTGAAACCTTTTCATTTATGGATGGATTTTCTGGCTACAATCAAATCAATATCCGCCCACAAGACCAATCAAAAACTACTTTTATTTGTCCGTGGGGCACATTTGCTTATCGAAAGTTACCTTTTAGTTTGAAGAATGCAGGGGCTACATTTCAGAGGGGGATGAATTATGCTTTCCATGACATCAAGCACATTGTTCAACCTTATCTTGATGATTTTCTTGCTCATTCATGAAATCGACTGATCACTCGCAACATTTGAGAGCAACATTCTTATAATGTCGACACTATAAGATAAGAATCAATCCCCATAAATGTGTGTTTTGTGTTGGCTTTGGTCGATTGCTTGGATTCGTAGTTTCAAAAGATGGAATTCGACTTGATCCCATTAAGGTTTAGTGAATCCTTGACTTGCCTCCACCTTCAAACTTGCTACAGATACAGAGACTTCAAGGGAAGGCAAACTTTTTGAGGAGATTCATTCCAAACTATGTTGAATTAGCTAAAGGTTTTACGTGTCTATTGGAGAAAGCAGTACCCTTCCATTGGGACCAAGTTGCGCAAGCTTCTTTTGATGCTCTCAAAGATTCCCTGATTAGAGCATCATTAATGTATGCCCCAAACTATCAAAAAGACTTTTACCTGTATCTCGCCGCTGCAAATACAACCATTTGTATAGTTTTAGTTCAAGAAGAAAGTGGAACTGAACATACTATTTACTATTTGATTCATAATCTCAACAATATAGAAAGTAAGTATTCATATGTCGAAAAGTTAGCCTTGGCAGTCGTTCAAGTTGTGCAGAGATTTCGTCATTACATCCTCCTCCGTAAAACTACCATTATATCAGATTGCAACCCTATGACATACATTTTGTCACGTCATTTGCTGGGGGGGAAATATTCTAAATGGGTAGTTATCTTGCAGGAGTTTGATTTGGAATTCATCAAGTCTAAATCAAAGAAATCTCTTGTCTTTTTCGAGTTACTTTGCGATCTTCCCTCATCCTCCAATGATTTAACATCAGAAGCATCAATCTTGGATGAGTCTCTCTTTCTTATCTCGTCAAGTGATCCATGGTATGGAGATATACTGATCTATCTCCAGACCCAAGCTTTTCGGCCTAATACCTCTCACTCTGAACAACGACGTACTCGATACCAAGCCAAAGATTATCTAATCATTGGTGATACACTTTATCATCGTGGTGTCAATACGATTTTATATAGGTGCCTTACTCATGAGGAGGCCAAAAAAGCTTTGAATGAGTGTCATTCAGGTGCTTGTGGGGGGCATTTATCTAGTTACGCAACTGCACAAAAAATTCTATGTGCTGGCTACTTCTGGCCAACCATATTCAAATATTGCATTCTTATTGTCAGAAGTTGCCATGCTTGCCAGATATTTGACCGTAAAACTAGATTACCACCTGCACCACTGCATCCAGTCGTTGTTGTTAGCCCATTCACAAAATGGGGCATTGACTTAATGACATGTAACCCCACTTCGGCTGGGGGGCATGGGTATATTATAGTCGCTGTTGACTATTTTACCAAATGGGCGAGGTGATGCCAACCATGTGGTTTCCAGGTTTGGTGTACCACAAGCTATAGTTACAGATCATGGGTCGCATTTTCATAATCACATGATGGTTGAATTAACTGCCAAATTAGGAATGTCACATGATAGTTCTACTCCATACTACCCACAAGCTAATGGACAAGTTGAGGCTATCAACAAAGTCCTTAAGCACATGTTGCAAAGAATGATTGGAGTTCATAAAAGGAATTGGCATTTAATCCTGTACTTGGCTTTGTGGGCATATTGAACCTCGGTGAGAAATGCGACCGGATTTACGCCTTTTCAGTTGGTGTATGGTTTGGAAGCAGTCTTACCAATCCAATGTGAAATCTCGTCTCTCAAACTTGCGATTGACCTGCTACCTGACACTTCTGAAGAAGAAGCATGTTTTTTGGAATTAATCAATCTATATGAAACCCGTCATGATGCCGCAATGGCTAACGAGGCGCATAAAAAACGCATCAAGGCGTAATATGATAAAAATGTTAAGCCTCGTTTCTTCTCAGAAGGTGACTTGGTCTTGCTTTATGACCAGGATTCTGATAAACTTGGAGTAGGAAAATTTGAACCACTATGGATGAGACCTTATATTGTTAAATGTGTGTTGACGTAAGGTGCTTATGAGTTAGTGGACTATGATGGGATTCCATTGTCGCAGCCTCGAAACAGGTTGTACCTTAAACGTTACTATGCTTAGTTAAGTGTAGTAAAACTCACTGTATATATGCTTTGATTGCATTTGTGTGTGTGTTTATTTTAGAGTTTTTATTTGGTTAGGTAATCCACTTCGCATTTGTTGCGAATGTCTAACTTTTCGAAACCATTTGTTGGTTATGCCGATGGAGCTAGTCGTAGTACGCATAATTTATCTTCTGCAACACGGGTCATTTTCGCTCCAAGCAGCGAGTTAGTGAGTTTTAGAGGGATATGTATTGGACGATCGACAAACAATATCGCTGAGAATAGCGCGTTGATTCATCTCCTCTTTGATGCCATTTCACTTGGCATATCATTAGGCTAGACTCACAACTTGTTGTACTACAGCTTACTGGCGTCTATACCGTCCGAAACCTGGCAATTCATCACATGTTCCTTAGATTTCATATTTTGGAAAGGTATTTTGAGTTTATTAAATATCAACATATTTCCAAAAATCTAAACACATTAACTGATTCTCTAGCAAACTATGTGTTAAATAGACATTTGCGACATTTGTAAAGTAAACGTTTTCAATTCACATCATCATTTGAATCAGTTTGCATCACTTAACCATACTAAAACTCTGAAAGTAAAATAGATAGTTGTATATAAGTTTGTACAAACAGTTTGTGTCCAAGACAAAAATCGGTCATCTGACCCAAAAACTCAAAAATATATGCAAAAAATATCCAAGTAGACTAGTGTTGCTCATGATAACAGGTCACAACCTGTATTACCATGCATAGGAGTCTCATCCAAAGACTCGGCACACTAATGGTGTGGCGCTACAATTGCGTAGGTAACTCCTCAATCCAAACATCCAGAGCACCTAGGGTCAAACCCTCTATGTGATCTTGTAGCTCGGCCAGTGTCTCTGCTAAATCCAGGTCTCGGAGAACTGCTCTCCCAACAACTCTCTGGATTGGCACACTTGCCTCTTGTTGATGTCCCACAGGTCAAACAGGTCCAACATCTGCATACATATAAAAATGTTTTTTTAGTCTTGACAATAAATAAATAAACACAAAAAAAAGTAGAAACTTAAAAAAAAAACTTTGGTCAAACAATTTACCAATAGCACTCCACTGCACTCCAACTGGTAACATCAGATCTGGATCACCATGGAAATCCATTCCTGAATATGGATATTCTGCGAAGGCTATGTCCTGTCGGTCAAACCACTCAAAGAAAGCAGGGGTAAACGAGATCAATGACTGGCCAGCATGCCTAGCCATAAGATCTACCCACCTTTACATTCATGGGTCTCTAGGTCCAGGTACTCCCAGTGAGATGTGTTGTGGTTGCATGAGTGGAATTCTCTCCAAGGCAAAAGAAATCAAGATAGACCCATAGCCAAAAATTTTTGTCTTTCCATTCATTACCTTGGTCAGTTGTTCTTTCATGGATGAAAGAACTGCCTCACACCAGTTGAACACTTTTGGCTCTAAACACTCTAAAGCATACTGAATATATGACCTGTTTTCCAAGTGTAAAGTTGCGCTGCCAGCCAGTTTGGCGAGGGTAAAAAGGATTGTTCTCAATGATAAATCACTAACATCCCTGATGTTGATCTTTCCGTCTCTGCTAGGTTGAGCTCCTTCCCGACAGAATTGTCGTATATAGTCTCTCACTGATTCACCTCCTCTGGTAAATCCTAATAATGAGATGGGGACACCCCGCCTTGACAGTCCAGTTAGAAAGTAAATATCATCATGGTAAAGGGGATCACTTTGTCCCTAATATGAAAGACCTGATGAGTAGGATCCCTAGAACGAACAAGGTACTGTAAAAGCTCAATTTGTTGCTGCATGCTAGATAATCAAAAATACTTGAGTAACCCACAACTCTTTAGGGCATCAACTGTTCCCTGATTATTTAGGGCAATCATATCTTGTTCTTCATGCTCTCTTTCTCTCCATATAATCACCATTTTGATTTGATGAATGTCTAAAATGCAACCATTAGATAAATTAGGATCCATTTTTTGCAAAAAACAGTGGAAAATTTGGGAGAAAATAGCTGTGAAAATTTGGTTTTTGCGCCCATCGCACCCCTCTCTTAGAGATAGTGCGCTACAATGCATACAACCTTCTAGGTGTGTGCAATGCAGCGCACCTTTCGATATTGAAAGGATGTGTTGATCCAGAGTGTGAGAAATGAAACCTTAGGGGCCTAAAAAACCAATTTTTTTTGCTTAAAACTAAAAATAAATGGAATGAAATGAAAGAGAACAGGGATATCTCCTACTTGGTCTGGACGACACGAGAAACGATCCACTGAATCCTCCAGAATCAGCTAGTGAAATTTGAGGTAAAAAACTGCTCTAGAGCACCAAAGTCAAAGGGTAAAAGTGAAATGGTAAAAATGAATAATAAAACTTGTTTTAATGTTTATTTCTTGCACGTTAATCAAGTAAACATTGGTTTTTATTCATTTGATCCATTTGAACAGGTACTCCTAATCTATTTCGATGGAGTTTTGAGCAGGTTTAACATCTGAAAAGTAGAATTTGACGTGCTCAAGTGTAAATTGAACATCTTTGACCACAAACCAAACTTTTTTCTCTTTTTCGAGCTTTGTTGAAAACAAAAAAGGAACCCCCTTGGAGTACTCTTTAAACTCTTTTCAGACTCTAAATATGAAAAGGTTGTCGAGCGCTTGTCTATTCCAACTCGTTAAAGGATTGGAAACAATATCTCTCTTGTATTATTTTACGCTTTTTTAGACTTGAGAGATTATTTAACGAAAAATAACTTGTGGAGTTTCCTTTTCGTCCCTTTTAAAACTCTCTAAACATGAAAAGGACCGAGTTGTCTTTATCATTAAACTCGTTAAAAACATCAAATAGCGACAAACTTGTCCATCAAGACAAGGCCAAGTTTCACCTTCGCTAGACTTGTTAAAGCATCAAATAGTGATGGATTCACCCGAAGGGTGAAATTATACAACAAGCATATGTTATCCTCCCCAAGCTTGATAAAAAATAAAGAGGTACTGGTCAACAATGACTGGGGAAAAAGGAAAAAGCCGAGAAAACGTTATGGCAGTAAGTCGCTCTTGAACATGACACTTTCACCTCATCATCGTGACTATGTGGGTTGGTCATTCAGCTTGATGGTTATCACACCGTTGGTCTATCATACCATCCATTACTTTGTTTTGGGTTAATGCTACCAATTCATCTTAGTGTCGCCGACATGTTCAAGAGAATTCATTCAGTTCAAACTTCATCCTTTGCAATACCATAAAGCTTCATTCTCATGACCACCATTCCTGAACCTTTTGTCGTCAGTCCTTTTTTCATCTCCAAAATAATTTACCTTGTTTCATGTTGTAGATGTGGGATACATCAAGACCCTCTTGCAACGAGTCGCTTCTTGTCGACATCAGCACATCATCCAAGAAGTTGACTTAGAAACACCCCTTCAGTACCTTGAAGCTTGCATACATCGATGGCAGGTTTCTCGCTTCCAGTGATAGGTTGACATCATTGGCCTTCGACCAAAAGACTTTGTATGGTGTTCGACATCAAATCATTTATTCATACCATGCGAAATGTACAATAGTACATTGAGGGTCATTATCATTATCGGTGATTCCTCTCACGTCTGTTAACGGCTTACAACATTGGCTGGTAATCAGACGATGTATTTTCATGTTCGACTTCAA
Source organism: Pinus taeda (assembly GCA_000404065.3). Classification (NCBI taxonomy): domain Eukaryota; kingdom Viridiplantae; phylum Streptophyta; class Pinopsida; order Pinales; family Pinaceae; genus Pinus; species Pinus taeda. The sequence continues at coordinate 6,469 of APFE031729142.1, read as the reverse complement.
AACATCTATTCACATGGTTAGACTTGTACTTGAGAAAAAAATTGAACGAGATTGAAGACCCCGAATCTAGTTTCATTCATCCAAGATGCAATATTTTTAGGAGTACTAAATCAAATGTAAAATGGCCTTACATTCACGGTTAACCATTCATGGGTCTATATCTGTAGACGACTATATTTGTACATGTAATGAAAGTTTATGAGCTGAGCATGGCTATGCCTTCCCTCAGCTAGTTCATGAGAAAAAACAAATTATCATGATATGTGTATTGTAATTGATGCAGGTCACCTTCCATTTCGAAACCTTCTCTCCTCGTGATAAAGCATTTCACTCGACATATATATATATTTATGACTTCATGCTTTAGGGGGCAACTGTTACAGATCCATTTGGGCACATCAACCCCAACTTACAGATCGATACTATTAGGGTCCATCAACCCATAATGTAGTTGTTACATGCCCTAAAGAAGTTGAACATCAGAATGCCTCATTTCCCAAGAAGTTCCATCACTGAAAACATCCAAAAATTGCCTCTAAGAAGATCAGCGCAGGTAGGCCTTCATTAGGGTGTGCTGCAATGCAAACCATGCACTGTCAGGGTGCTATGCAACGCACTTGGTCCCTCTTTGGCCTGCGCTGGGTGAATTTAAGAGAATTTCCATGAGGGTTTGAAGATTCCTTATCCATTGGAAGCCTCTAGAAGTTTCTCAAGGCTAACCACTCCTTTGATTTCGCATTTGGATGAGGAAGGGAGTTAAGGAACATCAATCCCCTATCCCTTCTTCCATGGAACTGATTTATAAATTTAGAAAGGAATTCATTATCACCATTGATGACATAACCTCCTTAATTCACCTATAAAAAGACCACTCATCTAAGTGATCAGGGGGCTGAAAATTGTAGAGAGATGCTGTTAGTATGAGATTTGAGTTTGATTGCAAGTATTGTAATGATGTCAAAGTTTCTTTCTTGTTGTGAGGAGAGGATGGGATTGAACTGGAGGAGTGATGCTGAATCAGGCAAATTGGGTTGTAACTCTTCCTTTTACTAATAAAGTATTCAAAGCTTTTTTCATATGCTTGTATTGTCTTTTGATGCTTTCATATGCTTATCATGTATCTGATCCCATGCTATTTTTAATCAATAGATCATTATCATATGCTTTGATGGGTTCTTATTTCTGTTTGTGTGTAGGTACTTCTCAAGCGGCTTAAGTACGGGAAGGAGAAATATAATTGGTCAAGGGAAATAAGGAACAAGCAGAAGCTACAAGTAGGTTCTCTATTCTCTTATTTTATCTATTGTTTATAGAAAAGGTAGAGAATGCTTTGTACTGTTGTTTCTATATTGAGCTACTAGTCTAGAGGGTTAGGCGTTTGTCCAAGAACACTAAATTTTCCCAAAACATAGGCCAAAACCTTTCATTACAACCCCCCCACCTCTCTCACACATTATACACACACACCAAAGAGACCTAGTCATAGGATCATCATATATTATATTGTATTCATTGCATAAGGAGGTTTTGCCCTTGAAGTGGATTATATTCATTGATTTTTATTTTTTATTTTTTATTTTTAAGGTGCACGGTTCATTAAATTTGGTATCAGAGCATCTAAACCAAGGGTTTTTTTTGCTTCAAATGAGTCATTTTGACATTTCGCTATAACCTTGTTTTTAGGAAGCTTGAGAATCTGAAATTTTGAGAAGATTGAGGAGAACTATTTAGATTCTAGTTTACTATACTTTGAGATAAACCCTAAGGAAGTTAGGATTTGTGAATGGTCCTGAAATTAGTTTCAAACAAGTGATCTTGGAATTCCCACCATTATTTATTTTTTAGGATACTTCATACAATGAAATTTTCAAGAGACTGAGGAGAGATCTCATAGTACAACTAGTAAAAGTTTTAATTTTGATTCACTACAATTTTGGAGATATACCTTTTGGTTTGTGAATAGAAGTGAAATCAATTTTCAAATGAGTGATCTTGGAATTTTCACTGTAACTTTCTCTTAGAGAAGTTTCAGATTGTAAAATTTCCAAGGAGTTAAGGAGACATAGTGAGGTACCTCAGGAAATAATTTTATAATCATAGAATCATATTTGAAAAATTGGACTGGCAACATGCTATACAAGTTCACTCTTGGGAAGAGGCCAAAAATAAACAAGCTTTGGGAAAGCTACCATAAATTTTACTTGACACATCAAATTTTGGTTAAACCCATGGAATTGTAGAGAAGATATATCAAAGTACTACACACAAAAGTTTCAGATCAAATTTCAGAGATAAATGAGAACAAAATTTAGCCATCTAGATAGTTTACAAATTAGGGTGTTGAAAGGTACACAACATACAGTTGGCATAAATTTTCATTAGAGGATCTATTTTTGGTGATTCAAATTTTGTGATGAAGAGGAAGAAGAAGAGCATTATTATTTACACACATGGCTCCTAAGGGTGTTTCAAAAGTTACTTCACCACTTAATGCTCTAGAAAGCTCATCCATGACTCATGAGGAAATAAAAATGTACAATATAAGGTATCCAAGTTGAAAACTCAATTGTCACAGGTGTAAGGATCAATAAAAAATATGTACAAAATTATCTCAAAGAGGCTTCTAAAATAATATATGGAGATATTAGGGAATCACGAGAATAAGGAGAACAATTGTGTTGAAACCTAAACACATATGTGGACTATTTTATCACAATGACAAATATTGAATCATAGAACCATAATCACGATTTTTCAATCCGAGATCCACATCATTAAGGCTTAAAGTTAGCACCAAGGAACTACTTCATTTTGAATATATTTATGAGGAACTTTGATGGTAACGGTCCTATCAAATGGATATTTAAGATAAATCAATAATTTTATCTTTGAAAAGTAACATCCTTACAAAAGGTAAATATGTCACCCATGTATTTAGGACAAGATCAATTTGTATGGTATTAATGGCTTTGTGAAAGAAAAAAATGATATTGTATCTTGGTCCGTTTTTAAGGAGGAATTGATAGCTCATTATGGAGATACTAAGATAAATACATTATATAATCAATTGGTAAATATTATCAAAAATGTCCAATTACAAAGCACATTCAACAATTCCAAAAATTAAGTCTCAGGGTAAAGAACATTTCAGATAATAATTTGTTACACCTCTTTATGGGAACTTTAAAGAAAATCATTCAACATGAGGTGCATCTCTTTGAACTTAAACCTTTAGAGCATGCTTTTAGTATAGAAAGGAAAGTTGAAATAAAAAATATGGATACTAGAAGAGTTGCCATTGACAACTATAGATAACATAATTCTCCCTCTCTTAACCTCACTCAACTAACAAGGCTAATTGATGCAGGGTTTGATCCGTTCGTTGATCAAATACTAAGGTTTGCACTTAAATATAACCTCCCCTGCAATATATAACAACTGTCTATATAACTAAGACCTTGAAAACAAGGCTCATCACAATTTCACAGGCACATCAATAGGTGACTCCTTGTCGCATTCCTAAGGCTCCTTTGCCCGAATGCGATATGCGATGGAAACTTCAGGACCAAATTTACAATTTGCGATGAAAGACTTCAGACCAATTGGTGATATGCAATGAAAGACTTTAGAACAAATGTGATATGTGATATTCCACTGTGAATGTGCAACGCTTCAAATGAAACACAAGATTAAGATCAAATCACGATTTTTTTAGACTTACTCTGCAACTTTATCGAATTTCCAAGGTCCTGGGCATGATCTATAGATTTATTAATGAATTCTAAGGGATCTGACTGTTCCATTGGCCTCCATACGACTCCTCTTTAAGAGCTGTAATTATGTGAAATATTGCGTAAACACAAAGAAAAACAAATAACAAAACACAAAACCATCCTTGCTCCAATGGCGTGATCTTCATGAATTCAGGGAGAACAAAAAACACAATTTAAGGCAGATAACAGTGATCTCTGCACACAATCTCTTATGGAATAAAAAAAAACTCAAATAAAATAGATTTTTCTCCTTCTGGCCCTTGATGGCTCGATAATTACATTCTCGTGGCTCTCGCTCTGCTCTCTCCTCTTTTACTCTCTAATAAAAACCAAAATGCATTATTTTCTTTTTATTGTTTTAATGCCTCTATCCTATTCCAATCTCTCAAACAACCTAATCCCTATTCTATAGGTCTAACACACACCTATCTAACAAACCTAATATTTTTCTTTCTAATCTTGTACTCTATTAACTATTACAGTAAATAATCAATTAAAATAAATTCAAGAGGTCCAACCCTCTTTACTAAATGATGATTGACCAATCAGGTCAAAAAAATTGATCTGATTTGATGCTCTTGCATCACTAACACCTCAACAAGTGATTGAAAGAAGATAAGGAGAATATGTTTCAATTGTGACAACAAGTATATTAAGGGGCATAAATGTGATGAAAATAAATTATTCTACATAGACTATGAAGAGGAAGAAGATCAAGATTTGGAATCATCATAAGATCTAGAGCTAAAGAGAGTACTCCAATGATATCTTGTCATGCATTGGCCAATGTCAGTTTTCCACAAACCCTCAAGATATAATGATATATAAAACAAAGGCAACAATGTTAATTTATTTAGGTAGTACATGTTAGAGTCGGTCTAGTAGCCCTCCATCAGCGATCAAAGCTCTTTGCATTTGCATAGGTAGGTGTCTCATCAGTGTCATTTTTTTGCATCCCATTAGGCATGCCATAACCTTGATGGAGGAGCTGGTGTCTTTTCCCCCCCTCTTGGCATTGTTGGAACAAAGTTATTTTAGTCATTAAATTTTTTTAAGATTTGTCTTGTCTTGTCTTGAGGTTAAATTCCTAGGTCTAGGGTTTTGGTCAAGTTTGTCTTCAAGGTCTTGTCTCTCAATGTCAATAAATGTTCAGCAAGCCAGAGGGATGATTTTAAAGGTGTTTTTTTTCGCAAATTCCTATCTTGTACACTTAATTTTCACCTTGGATTTAAAAAATCTGTTTTTAAAGCCAAGGTCATTTTTCAAATTTTTGTAAAAAAATGATGAAATTTCAAAAAAAAAAAAAATTCCAAGGACAGCATGCAACCCTGGCTCCCTTGCCAAGATCCCTCAGATGATATCCCTGCAAAAAGAATCGAGCAAAAGCATTGAATCAGTCAATTTCAGGACAAAGGAAACCAAAAAGTCAAGTTTTTTTAAAGTGTCAAAGGAAAAACATTAGAAAGTGGGTTGTGACATGACATTTATTCAAAGCAAGGCTATAAAGGCTCTATTTTCCTCCATTAAGCCTCATTGTGCATCCAAGTGATAGGGAAATCAGATTGCAAGAGCGTTTGAGTGTTTGAGTGAATTGCAAGAGCGTTTGGGAGAGGAGCGACCCGTCAAGACTGAGGTGAGACCCGTCAAGCAGGCGCGACCCGTCAGGGTACCTCAGCTAGTGTAAATTTTGTATGGGCGCGACCCGTCAGGCAAGTGAGACCTGTTGGGTAGTGAACGCGACCCATCAACATACCATCTATACAAAATTGCCAGCAAGCTGCTAAGGAACCACGAAATTGCCAAATTTTGCAAGTATATAAATCAGCATTTTGCAGGCAGAAACATCAGTACATTTTAGCCACTCTGCTCCTTAAACAATGTCAGAAACTGAAACCTATGAGCAGAGTGATGACCAGGCATCAGCTTTAGAAATTGAGGTACAGAGGAGGCCTCATAAGGGAAAGGGTGGTCATCACATGAGAGAGGAGCCCACCTCTTTGACAGATTTATAGGCTTGTCCTATGGCAGTCTCATGTTTTCAGTACATGTCTTGCTATGAGTTTTGTGAGAGGATCTCTCGGATTCAGCACCACAGAGAGTTGTCTCGTCTATTTGTTTTACACTTGCATGATGGACATGTCAATCTTGCCGGGGTGGACTTTATTTTGACACCCGAGGTGATTTCACAGGCTACAGGGATACCTAATGTCGGGGAGGTATGGAACAAGTGCAAGGTGTTGGACACTGTTCAGGTTGAGCCTTTTATTAGAGCAGCATTCATGAGACTATTGAAAGGTGTGTTTCCATTCAGATTTCTCAGGCGTGAGTATGCTCCCATGATGAGGCTCATCATGCGCTATTTTACCTGTGAGGGCAGATTTTCACAAATATATTCGTACCATATCCGCATATTGATGCACTTCACATGGGTACGGATGATGAATATCCCTGTTTTCTTCTATCAGAACATTGAGAGGATGGTGTCCATAATGCAGAGGAAGAGCCCGACACAACAGTATAGGAGCCTTTACCATTATGGTTTGATTCAGCTTGTAGTATTACATCAACTGGCTCAGCGAGGCATCTCATGGGAAGAGTTCATCTCCCGTGAACTTTTCACATCATTACCCCTGCCACATCCTGAGGTTGTTCACGAGGAGGGAGGACCATCTCAGCAACATGACATCCCCGTCATT
>APFE031729132.1:0-36540 GCA_000404065.3 Pinus taeda | reverse complement strand
AGTTGGCGACAAAGTTCTATTGAAAGAGATGCCTTCGTTGAGGTCTTGAGTTGTTATCTCCTCCCCTGCAACTAGGCATTCTTTGTCTAGGTGCCATTATTGTAAAACTAAATTGATAGATCGTTATACTTTCTGAAATCAGATATGAGACTATCCCGTACCCAAAAAGGTGGATTGTAAACTTAAACAAACCAACTATGACTTCAGTGTTCACACTACTGAGTGTAGGACAAATGACAAAATCAAAAGATGGAAAAGGGTTTGAAGCTTGAGGGTTCGAAATTAGAGTATGAGTAGAAGCGAACTGGGGTTGATGACTACAACCAATCTAGGTGTGCAATAGCTCCATGTGGGATCAAAGCCATTTACAAAGGCCAAATATGAAAGTAAAATATCAAAATAGAAAACCAGTAGTAGATGCCCAAATAGGATGGGATTTCCTTAAGCAAACTCGAGGAAGTAATTTGTGAGACCTATAGAATTATAGTGTAGGAGGAATTGAAAATTGAAAACTTCCAGGCTAACAATCCCAATTACCCAACAAACCCTAAAAAATTAAAACCAGATAGAGAAGCTACCTGGCTACCAAACTCCACATACCAGAACCAGACAACTGAATGATAGGAATTGGTGCTTGAAGCGTCGAAGTGGGTAGAACCACGATAAGCTCAAAGACTAAACCAATGTTTATATTATGTAAAAACAAGATAAAAAACATGAACGTTTTCTAAACGGTATGAGAAGAGAAAATAAGTTAGATTAATGCACTTCCCCTCCAAAAAGCAATGGCCCTCAATAAAAATAAATACTCCCAAACTATCCTCCTCAAACCCAAATAAAACTATTGTGGAATGTTGATAAATTAAACAAATGCATAGACTTGAATGCACTATGAATATCCAAATACACTATTATACATCACTTCGATGGGATGATTAGGTCATACTAGTGCCCATATATGTGGGTATGGATGCCACTCCCTATTATAGTTATGGTGAAACGAATAATTTGAATGTTGTGTTGAGTTTCAGCGTGTTCATTTGTTTATTTAAATTAGCTTTGGTACGAGTGCAGATAAAGAACATGGTTTTACTTTCTGCCCATCATTAGACCACTTCAAAAAACGTAATTATAGGCATCTAAGGGCTTCCAAGGTCGGGCTCCACTTTAACTTTTGATACATAACCTTCTCACTACACCTTCGCCATACACAGGGTCTAACGTCACGTCCGATCAAAAGCGTACCCCCAACACTAAGCGCACTTAAATGATTATGATACATTTCAACATTTTTCATAGTGTTTACTCTTTTTATTATTAAAAATATTATTATTATTTTTTTAAATAGGTTAATATTAATAATATTTAGATAATTATCTATAAGAGATAGAGTGTTAAAAATTTTGGTAGAAAAAACTATTAATATATCAAGGATTCGTACATGTGCATCGCCTTCGGGCTATTATAAGGAGTGATCATATTGAACGCTCTGACGATGAGCCCAAGAGAAATAGATACTCCCACAATCGACATGACCAACATAATCACACATGTAAATACCACATTACGAGCGAATTCAACTCCAACATAATTAAAAAATCGTTAGTCATTTATACTCACAACCTATATTCAACAATATTAATCTCACTATATTTACTATCATAAATATATATATATATAAATATAAATAATAATATAATAATATATAAATTTTTAATTATGTAATTTTATTTAAAAATATGTATTTTATTAATTTTCATTTTATAATAATCCATTATTTTATTTTATTTTCTCCTATATTATTCACCACTCACTTCTACTCCTATCTTATCCTAACCTAACATTGAAATCATTACTGATGGATGGTTCCACCTACCAAGTTCCCTATATTATCTTATTCATTTAAAAAAAACATTATATCCTTTCGCACCAATACATTGCATCCATAGGTAATTGTGACATGCAGTCAACTAGCAATAAATAACATTATAAAGTACATGTGAATAGGTACTCTATTTGTTTCAATCACGGTTTCAAGTAGAGATGCAAACTCTAGTCAAAATAAAACGTTTCAATCACGGTTTCAAGTAGAGATGCAAACTCTAGTCAACATAAAACAGTCTCAATTGGTCAGGGTTTGTATCAATCATATCATTGTAAAAACATGTTTTTAATATAATAAAATAAAAATATTATAATTTATAAAAGTATGGTTTACTATTATACATATTAAATATTATAATATATTTTCTTCCTTAGTAAAATGTGTATTTATTTTTTGCATTCATATAAGTGTAACAGTTGGAAAATAAATAATAACAAATAATAAATATATCAACTATATCATTTTTAATGGTATAGAATAGTTTTTATATTTTTTAATTTTTATTTACTTTATAATGCTTTATGTTTTTATTTTTTTAACCCACACGAAATAAAAACATAAAACATTATAAAGTTGATTAAGGGATGGTCTGGTGCTTCTCCGATTTGGAAGGATGGAGAGGAGCTTTTTTTACCTCGTCAGATGTTTCTTCTCTGGCTGGGGTAAAGGCGAGACTTGTTTGTTTGGGGATCTCCCGAACGGGCACATATGATAGTCTAGTATGGTCTATCCATAAACCTGTGAGCGTAAAGAACATTTATGCTAACATGATTTCTGTCGTTGCTGAAAAGCCTCTTCCGCTATTTCCTCCATGTTTTTGGAAAGCCATATGCCCGATGAAGATGATCATTTTCTCCTGGTTGCTATTTCGGAACAAAAATCTTACATGGGAGACACTACAAAGGGGGAATTGGCAGGGTCCAAGTGGATGCTCCATGTGCCTCAATGCCTCGGAATCAAACTTGCACATGTTCTTTCAGTGCCCTACGTCCCTCATAATCTGGTATGATTTGTCTACTTTTTTTGTTTTCCCTCACATCATTTTTTCTTCTGTTCAGGAAGGTTTTCTCTGGTGGAGTAGACAATCCCCCCCTTAGAGATCGTTGTTCATTATCACTTGCTGGTATCTGTGGAACTGGAGGAATGCGCACATTTTCCATGACTCCAGGGAACCTCTCCAGGCTATTCTTCAGCGTATTTTGGCTTGCTATGATTCCTATCATTAATATTTTACTACATCAACATGTGATCCCATCTGATGCCGCGAGTTGTGATTCTGTATGAGGTTTCTGCTTTTCAGTATTGTATCCAACTATTTGTTTTGGATCCTCCTCATATAGGCAGGGCGTAGCTGCCCCCTCCTTATATGTTTTCGAATGAAATCTCCTTTTTGCTACAGCCTTGTAAAGTTTTGACACATCTCCATCAAGCTCCTTGATCAACTGATCCTGGAGATGCATTATATATTGTCTCTGTCCTCTTTCATGTGCATTTCTGAACTGGCCCGACATTATGTTTTCTGCTAAGGATGAAAGAGATTATCTGCCTGTATGGGAATCTGTCTGCATTATTATGAAGAGGTCTGGGCATATCCATGCCAAATCAGTCATCTTGAATTATGTATTGAAGATCTTTATATACTCTTAATATAAAGCTATGCTGTTTTTTTCCTTTGAAAAAAATTGTTTTTATTTCTTTTAAATAATGTTAGTTAATATTAATATGTCAAGAAATGAATTACAACCAACATTATATGTGACTTGTTACTTTATCAAGACTAAAATTTTGTTTATTTATTTATTTATTTTTTCTGGAAAGATTGTTATAATATTTCAGGATAATTTTTTTTTTTACTTATTTTATTTATTTTTTATTTTTTTCAAAAAAAATGTTGGTAATATTTCAGGATAATTAGGAACCTATAATTAATCTATATTATTTTATTGAGAACATAAAAGAAATTATATAGCATGATCATGAGGGGATTGTTAGTATTTTTTAGTGCTTTTCACAAAGATAAACATGGGTGGCTGTCCCTATAGATCAAATCCCTGATTTTGTTTGTAATGCATATCCATCTAAGCCTAAAGGTAATTATATAACATAATACGACTGGAAGTAACGCCTACATATGCTTGAACTAGGTTAGCTTCTTCCACTGAGTTGTCCTAGGGATCCATAAAGTCATTGAATAAGACCTCAATATCATAAACTACTCTACAAATGGCATCAAATTTCTTGTCCATCAAGTCTAATTTTTGCAAAATGGCTTGCTATTAGATACCTTTGTCCTTCACCACTTGAGTAATTGAGGCTTAGTTTAGCAAGTAATGCTTGATGAGCTTGAAATTTTTGATCTCCCAATGTCTAGAGTCTCTAATATCTAGCACCCACTCCTTAATTTTTTCCTCAAGCTAGGCCTTGGAATGTTTCCTCCTCTTTTGTTTGATTTCCTTCTTCATATTAACAACCTCAACTTTGGTTTTAGAAGAAAATTTGCAATGGAAATATGTAGTGGCTTTCACAACTTCATATTAAACTCTAGTGATGTGCTAGGGAGATTATCAAGAAGGGGAATTCTTAGTAGAACAGGAAAACCTTTATTATACTCATGCCTTATGGATTAAGGGAAGAACCCTTTACCAACAATCATCATTGATGAAAGTTTGAAATTGAAAAACAGTATAGAGGATCAACTATGAAGGAAAGTAACAAGGGAACATGAGGATTGGGTATATTGAATAGGGGCAAGAGTAATGGTTGCCCTTCTCAAGCTAAAGACTAGCAAGGTAGTCCTGGGATAATATTTTATATTTTAGAAATTGGGAGCATCCACAAACATTAAAAGAAGTTTAAGAAGATAGGAAAAAGAACATGCTCAGGAAGAAAACATGGAAAACTTAACTACAAGTTAGAGGAGAAGACGATGAAAATGGAGCTCAAATATTTGCGAAATCTAACATCCTCTTTAGTGTAACTTGTAAATATGTATGCATGAATAAGTCCATGTCGACCCACATGTGAATGCCACTTGAGTTGTCATTCCCTTCAACTCACACCCCATACAATAACTATTACTTATAGTTTGAAAACCAATACATAATCAAATATTATAACACTCTAAAATTCCTTGAAAATAAAAATATTACTATTATTTAGAAAAAATAATAAATAAAAAATGAAAAAAAACCACATTCTATAATATTAACATAGCCTAATTCACATAAACTATATATAAAATAAATATAAATATTTTCAAAATACTAACCATATATTAAACATTTCATTTTTTTTTTTAGGAAAAGCATAATAGTTGTACCTCTACCTTCAAACTATCTTAATTTTAATTCATTATGGAAAAAAAAAAAAAATAAAATTTTTTTGGTTTAAATTATAATAACCTAATAATATTTTTATTAATAGAAATATAATACACGTCTTTAAAAAAATCAACTAAATTATATTTTGATTAAGCATGATAATTTAGATATTAAATGAGTAAAGTACTTTATGTCTTGTTAAACCATTTTCCAATAAACAAAAATTATTTCCTAAGTTACATATTAATCATCAATTTATTTCCTAAGTTGCATATTAATCATCAATTACAATTTACATGCTAAATCAACTCTTAATACATTTTAAAAGTAAAAATGGTTTCAATCACCCCTTCCAGCAACAAATTTAAAAAATCATATTTAAGTTAAACACTATAAGATTTGATTGGCTAAGAACCAATGCATCACATTCTCAGTGCCTATCATATTTGCCCCATTCTAAAGCTAAGAAGGAAATACTTGAGGTTCATGATGCCGGAGTGGTGATATTCAAATGTTAAATAAGGGAATATACCATCTTAATAATGCATAAGTCATGTCGTGATGTAAGGAAACAATCATTAATTATTTGAAGGAAATTACTTTGAAGTGTGGATCCCTTATGTTCTAGATAAAAAATTTAATATCTTAGTTGTTTTATAGTATCAAAATCATAATTGTTGTTCGTACCCAAGCAGGAATTTAAAATTTGAACATAGAGGATTCTTTGTATATTTATCACAAATTTTATTATATTTTAATAAACATTATACTTTTTTTCCATTTATTTACTTTGAATTTGTTTATGTACATTGCACATCAAGATAGACCACACTTTTTCTCTTTTATATTTTAATTTATATCTCCCTTATTTCACAAAAAGGACTTTACAAAATAATGAAAACATGAATGTTTTTTATTTTTTCAATGACATCTGTAGTGGCCAGAAAAACAAGAGAATTTACTTAGGATTTAGTGTTTGCCTTGGTATGATTTCAATGATTTTGGTTTTTAAATTATGATCTCCAATAACATACTTCAATTGCACAATGAATTATATCAAGTTACCCAAAACATAATGTTTTATAATGTTTGTTAACTTTATAGTGGGCCCGTTTTTCCAATTGTCTATAACGTTAGCATTGATGTTACTTAAAAACCAGGGTGTATTGATAGATGGTATTTGTTCTTTGCTTTGGACAACCTCAAATTGATTTATAAGAAAAGGTTAATGAAAGTGCCCATCACTATGTCATGACTATTAGAGGAGGAAACACAATTTAGGAAAGAAACTTGGTTCATGGTGAAGAAGGTAGGTATTTATGTAGATGGTGTAAATTTAAGGATCAATTGATTACAATGTCAAACTTGTGACTTCTTAACTCTAAGAGGATCCATGTCTAAACCCATGCCTATTCATGCCTATTCACCATGTCTAGGCCCATGATTATTTATCCCAACTCTTGAGACCAACATTTGATCATATATTTGTTAGTATATGTAGTCATTAATATATTCATGTTATAATAAAGTAACATTGGCCCTTTGGGTGCTAATGATTAATTTTTTCATGACTATCAGAGGAGCCATAGCCCATGGAAGGAACATGGCCTATAGTGAAAAGGTATTTTTGTAGATGGTGTAAATTTATGAGTTGTAAAGTAGGATAAACTGAAGACATTGATTACAATGTTTGACCAAAAGGGAAGCAAGAGTCAAACCCATGATGTCCAACCTCTAAGTGGACTCATGTATAGCTCCATGACGATTCAAACTAATTCTCGGGGCTAACATTTGATGGTATTTATGTCATTGAATTAATGTATTCATGTTATAGAGCTTTCACCCTTTAGGTGTAATGGATTAAATTTGTGCTAAATTGTAATAAATGTTATCATGATGATAGTCAAGCTATATGCATTTAAATGCAATGATCGTGTGTGTAAATGATGTAATTATGTTGTATGGATTACTAATGCAGAGTCTAAACCCAAGGCTCAACTAGTGAAGGGCTAAACATAAAAATGTGGTGATTATCTTTTCTACATATAATGTGGTATACTTTTCATGGTATACTCAAGATATGTAAATATTATTTTGAAAATTAGTATAAAGGTCTAAGCTAACTGTAAAGAGCATGTGAGAGGTTATGAATGCACTAAAGAGGAAAAGGAAATGGGGTCAATGTGGGGGAGAAAAAAGTCTATGTTTCCTAACTCCTACCTTTTTCTTTATCATGTGCTTTCTTTAAATCTAAGTCACCATCTTTGACTTAGAAATCAATCATTGAATGCATGTGGTGGTGGGTGGGGAAATTTACCTCATACAATTATGAAGTGTAAGAGTCCCCATCCTCCATTCCAATGCACACTCTTTCCATTCAAAATTCAAATTAATTCATTCACTCACCACTTTCTCACGCGCAAACACCGCCAAAGTTCTAAAAATTGCATCCTCATGCTTTAGAATAATATAAAAATATGAAAATGGCCAAAACCAACAACAATAAAGTGACTCATGGATACTAGAGGAAATATGGATGGTTGTAAAAGAGCATAGATGCTAAGATGTTTAGAAAATATATATTTCCCCTATAAATTATTCCTCATTGGATGCTGATAGCCCTAACTTCAAAATTGATAGTGCTTGAAGAGAAATTGAATGAGAGATCCAGGTTAGTGAAAAGGGAAAAAATCAATGTGTAATAAGTGGGAATTGCTTGAAATTAATTAAGAATTTACAAAAAAAAGTGTGGATTTTTCCCTCTACCTACAATAGAGTAGGGAAAGGAGGCTAAATGGGGGTGCCAACCTCTTGAACCCTACACCATCCCTCCTGAAAAATGATATGCGTGTGTGTGTACCCTAGAGCTAATGTTGGAAAAGAGTTATGATTCACCATTACTTTGATGGAACATATTCACCATCAAAGTCCTCTATCAATTATTCATTTGTGATTGAAGATTGGTCAAGTAGTTCAAGATATTTTTCTCAAAGGAAAAGGAGAAAGAGGCCTTTCAGAGATGTTTGCATGGGGATTTTAGAAAAGAAAAACCACTTATTCTTGATAGGGAGGGAAAGATTTAATGCATCTTGAGTGGATTTCTTTAATCATATAGATATGAAAGTGAGTTTGATGAAGCTCATATTATAGATGAGGCCATTAGAAAGGCTAAATATTGTTATGAGTAGAACAAAAAAAAGTTGAAGGTCCACAAGGCATGGAAGGATGAAGGAATTGAGAATATTGACTAGAGAAAGAAAGGATTAAAGCTCCCTCATTATAAAAATCAACAAAAGAACCTCTAGAAGAATAAAAAATGGAACTAAGCCCACTGGATCAATGCGAAAGAGGCCAAGAAAGCTTATTCAATTTTGGGGATGTGGAGAAGGCCACTTGCTCAAAATGTGTACACATCAAAAGGAGAACACCAAGAATGTTCATAAAATTTAGGAAGGTGCAATTGTTAATGATGTGGAAAGAATTATTTCAAAGGTCTATGCTACACCAAAATACAAACAAGAAATTTATCAACAATCAATGGTTGAATTTTAAGGTAATATTGCTAATAAATCTAGCTTTATTTGGATATGGTCACAATTATATTAGTCTTAAAGTTGTTGAACTATGTGCTCTTATGAATTGTAAGCATAGTAAGTCATGAATAACTCAATTAAACACTAGAACTAGAAGAAAAGTTAGTGAAATAGTTGAGAGATGTTTGCTAGGAATGAATGGACTCTTGAGTTTTAATGTGAGAAAATTTCAACATTTTTCCACTTAGATCATGTGATTTCCTCATTAGTATGGATTGGTTGGAAGGATATTAAGTTATGCTTGATTGCTACAATAAGACTTTTGATTGCATTAATAAAGATGGGAACTCAAGGATAATAAGAGTTATCCAAAGGAAATATTTATGAGGTATATTTCAACCTTGAAGTTAAAGAAGTTCTTTAGAAAGGGGTGTCAATTATATGTAGTTGTTATATTGGAATGAGTAGAGGATAAAGGTCCAAACTTTCTAGGACTACCCTATGTTGCAAGAATGAAGATATATATTCCTTCATAAGGTACCAAAGCTACCTCCAAAAAGAGATATAATTTTCTCAATTGGCATTGCACCTTGAACAACTCCAATGTCGAAGGCTCCTTATAGAACTAATACCCTACAACTAATAGAGATGAAAATGCAATTGCAATTACTGTTAGAGAAAAGATACATTTTTCCACTACATGGAGAGCACCCATCTTATTTTTTAAAAAGAAAGATGGGACTCTTATGTAGAAATTTTGAATAATATGACACTTATTCATAGAGATTATATTGATTATACAATATTTGCGGAATGCATGCATAATACATAACCTCCTCTACCATTGATGATCAATTTGCAGAATTAAGAAACAATCGCATGCGCACATTGAAACATCAATCACACATATCAACACAGTATGTAATGGGGAAAGCATACAGCTGAAAACCCCCGACTATCTGTATATTATAATGATAGAGAACATGTAACAATACATAGTACAATACTCCTCACAAGTACTTAGTACTATCTCCACATGCTACACACAAACTAACTCAGATCTGAACAAGTCACGGGTTCAAATCTCCTCCACTGTTTGCCTGCCTCTACTGCGCAATCCAAGTTGAGAATAGATGAGTTCCAAGTTCGAATTCCCTTCGCTTGTACTGCACAATCCTCATTGGAAATCTCAATCAATGATTGTGCAAATCTCATGCACAGCTATAGTCACAACTGATAGTAGTCTCACCCTTTCACCCACCTCTAACACTTGTCTCCACTGAACTGTCCATGCACTGAGTTAACTGGTGTATTCTTTAGTTGATTTATGAGTTAATAATTAGTGAATTAATTAATAATTAATTCACACCATTCATCACTAGTGTATATTTGTCAGTTAGACTAAATACAACTAGTTCAACTAAGTCAAACTGAACACAACTCCATCAATTCCTCAATCAACTCCACCAAACTCAATCACTTGAGTTCTAACTGAAGTCCTTCATGCAATAGCTCAAGTAACCCATAAGAAACATGTATTTCCTTCTGGCAGTTGCATGTGCCACATCTGTAGCTTGAATTGAAGTGTTCCAAGAGGATAAGATAATGTTTATAGTCCAAATATTATTAAGAGCTAATAACATTCGACTGTTCTATTTTTAGCCTAGTAGTCTAAAATAGACTCCGCCCATATGTCTAAAAATAGAGGTCCATCTATTTTTACCAACATGACGAATCATCCACAAATAACATCCTGCAACTCATAGACCATGATCCATATGTCTAAAAATAGACATAGTCTAAAAATAGATTTTCCGCCAAAAATAGCCAGCGGGCCCACTTAGTGAAGGCAACTTCTATTCACTAAGCTCCATCATCTTGTTGCATTTTCAACAAAAACTAGGACATGTTTTTGTCCACAATGATGTTTTCTTGCTCCCACGTGAATCAAAACACGCCCAGGTCACAAGTGTGGGATGCTAGAAACTAATTAATGTCTCTACTCCAATTTGTAGTAGTTTTCAAACATCCAACTTCGTCCTCAATTTCCATGCATATGAGGGAAACTCTAAAAAAATTGGCACATGGGATTTGTTCCCAATATGGAAAATTGAGTTTAATGCAGGCTCCTTTCCAAAATTCGCCATGGCGTGGGGGATATAAAAGGTTCTTTGGGGCCAATTTGTTAAAAAAACACAATTTTCCATAATCCCAAATCATGCAGAGATTTAAAGAAAATGGGTTGTTACAACATAAATTTGTAATGTAACATGTATAAAAGGACTAGCCATGGCCTATGCCAAAGGGGAAGATTTTATTTTAGTTTTATATTGTTGGTTTGGACCTTAATCATATGGCTTTTGATGTAAAAGGCTGAGTACCATTCAATACAAAGGACTCATTCTAGGTTTATTTTATTTATATGTACATTGAATGCTTGATTCCATCTCTATAACTTAGATCAATTATAGAGGGGATAAGTTGGCTCGTTTTGGCCCAACCAACACAACTTGTCATCCCTACTATACTTTTATTTATTGCATGGTTTGATTAGTTTGTTGAGTGGTGTGTGTGATCTATCATTCACATGTTAATTGTTAAAGCTTTCTTTCAGATCTAGTAAAACTAATGCATTAATTATATCATGTCCTTTCTAATGTTTACACAACTCATTGTTTTACATTGGATTTACGTTGGGATCTGGAAGTATAACACATATTTCTTATGTGAAAAATTATCATAGGTTGTAACAATTGTTTCCCATATGATCTAAAGAAATTCATCTTTTTTTTTTGTGAGCTCTAATTTAGGGTTTTAATGTTGCTACTAATCTGTAGTGATCCAACGAGGTGTTGATACAAAGATATTATAATTTAGATATGTGGGTTTCAAATGTCTAAAATTTTGTTCTCCTTTTATGGTGATAGAGGAATAAGGAATTGGTAAGATCTCTAACTCTTGTACCAAGAGCTAGATATCTTACCATCTCCTTAGTAATAGAGCTAGAGATCTTACCAACTCCTTAGTCCTTTGTCACCATAAAAGGAGAACAAAACTTTAGCCATTTGAAACCCCTTTAACGATAGCTTGGATTTTTACCATATTATGAGATCTATATTCATTGTTTAATGAATGAGGATTACTAAGATCTGAGAGGTCATATGGTTTGATTCATATTCCTTGGACATGAAGGTTATTCATCTGAGTTACAATATAATTATAGTGCTTTGTAACCATTTGGATTGAATTGTAACACAAACTATGTGATGCCATTATTTTACTTATTTTTGGTGATAAGAAATAGATTCTAAATATTAAATCATTTTGGTTGATTATTCCACAAGCTTGCATATTAATTTAAGTTTTCTTTTAACTTCTAGAGCTTCAAGATTTAATCATTCGAAGCAATGATCTACATTAAAAAAAACATCCATTTGTGACCTGTAATAAACATTGAACGAAAAGAAGAATCTTTGTGGGAGAGAGACCTAATCCTTTAAGTCGTCCATCTACAATTTCTTTGAAAAGATTGTCTATAGGTTGATTTGTATTTGAAGCACAATGCACCTGTAACTTTCTCAAGTGATTTATCCATGGGGTATTGATGTGTTATACTCCTATAGCCTTTTCAAATTTTTTTTACAAAGTGTTGGTTAGTATTCTTTATGTTACATGCATGTAATTTCATGATACTTGTTTTTAGAGCATTGGTTTACATTTAGGGTTTGATTTGTTTCAGTTTCATTATTTCACTAATTAGGTAACAAAGTGTTTCCATCTCTAATATTAGTTGAAGAAGCAAGATGTTCATTGAGTCTATGCATGTGAGTGTGTGTTGATTCTTTAGATCAGGGAAAGGCTACCTTTTATTATGCAAGCAATATTTATAGTTATTGCATTTTGTTGATGTGGTTACACCTTAGGGTAGACATGAATCCATTATTTTATTTACTTGATTAAACACAAGATTGAGTGAAAATAGAAATGAGTGCATGATTATAATAGGTTTGGTTGAAGTTTGGTGAGATAATTTATTTTACATTAAGTGCATTATTAGAATTTACATTGGAGTTGCTCAGTCTAGATAGAAGTAAATGCTCAAGTTTCCACATTAATTAGTAGTTAGAGTTTTCTCCTTAATTAAGGTTTGGTTCTTAGTTTAGGTTTTCTTTCAAATGTGAGCGGATTGCAAGATTAGTGTTTGTAGTAGCTATGCTTTTGTCTCTAATGAATTCTCTTGATTGCAGGATTACATTATTACTTGCATGAACTTGGGATGGAAAATTTATAGATAGATTAGGATTTTGTCTTACAAGTTTTCAAGGTCTTTCTCATTTCCAATGGTGTATCTCAAAGTAAATAGACCCCATATTGATAATTAACTGTTGGTCCATTCATATACCATATACTACATCCAACAAATAATTTATTTTTAATTAAATTCCAAAGGAACAATATTGTCTTATCTCGACATACGAGCTTCCATATAGGATTCCACTACCAAAGTGGATTGGCTCTTACTCTAGCAACAATCAAGAAACTATACCTAGATTTTTGGGTATAGGTCCTCAATGTGGAATGCACCAACATAGGGTGTCCTATCTATCTATGATTATAATGCATGACCTTTGGAGAGAAACTATATAATTATCCCATAGGTTAGTGAATTATCCATGAATATCCAATTGATCAACACTCTTCCATCCTTGTGACCAAAAAGTAATATGACCTTCTTCAACAATTTGATTGAGAAAAATGATCCCTTTCTTGTTTAGGATAGTTACAAGCTTTGAAGGAAGTATGAAATTTTCAAGAAAACCAACCCATGGATCCAAACCAATTATGAATTTTCCCCATTTCCAACCTTCCAAGAAAGACCCCAATGAAGTACATCGAAAGAAGAAATTACAGCTTTCCAAATAACAAAATAATTCGATGCCATTTTATTCAGCTTTATAATCCAATCGTCAAGATAAGGGGAAAATGTATTTCCTAAGCACCATTGTTGTCCAGATGTTCTTTTTTGAAAGGAGTCTCCATCCAACCTTTACTAAAAGAGCTTTTGTAAAAACGGGAAGGTCCTTAAGCCCCCAACCTCCCCATTATTGATTTTTGGTAGCATAGGATGTGCTCTAGCCATGAAAATTTGTGGAGACAATAAGGCACACGAGATCTCCAAGACCCAGAAATAGTTTGGAGAAATTCCACCCAGATGAAGGGATATTCAAAACATTAATATTTTTTCTGAGGTCCAAAGTCTAAACTTAGGAAAATTAAAATATTAATGTGTATTAATATAATATGGGTGAGAAAATTATAAATAACAAGTAGCAAGCCATATCTAATCTTAGCCGTTGATTAGGGACTTAATCTCGACCATTGAATCATCAACATGAAAATTATAAGAGGAGGCTTGAGGGTCAGTTGGATATACACAAAGAGAGATCACTAAATTCGATTTTCGGGGGCGAAGTTTGTGGAGGAAATCGAAAAAGTGATCAATTGCAGTGAGGGGAAGTTCAGCAGGAGGCCGAAGAATACATATTAGAGAGGAAGAAAAGAGTCAGAAGAGGCAACACAGAGCCTAGAAATGTTGCCACAGAGGCTGTGGAGGCCTCCGCATAGGACACAAAAGTTGCAAAGGCAGACGCAGTGGACATAGAAGCTGATGTAGAAAGTAGTAGAGGTTGACACAGATAACGCAGAGGCTATAGAGGCTAATGCTGGGATGAAGAGGTTGTGTTGAGGAAGTCTATGGGGTAAACTAAGAGAAGATTAGCGAGGAGAGGGCGACGCAATTCCAAAGGAGTGCTTGGAGCAGCTTTTGCTGTCCAAAACAAGGAATAGTTAGAGTCATTGTAGGGTTGTTCATCTGATTATTGATTTGCTGGAATATCTATCTCCAGAGAGAGGTTTTACTACCAAGGAAATTCTCTGAAGGGTGAGCCATTTCTGGCACCCTAGTTGTATTCAAAATCTGCTTAATAATAAAACCCTCTATATGCTGCACCGGTTTTCCCGCATTGGGATTTTCCAAGGAAGATTGTCCAAAAATAAAGGTGTCCCTTATGTTGTCTCAGTTTATTTTAGTTGTTGATCTGTATATTTGTGAAGGCTACATTTTGGGTTACTTTGATATTTATGCATTTAAATAACTCATTAATGCAAAGAAAAAGTAGGAGATAGTAAACCAGAAAATGCAGTAGGGGTTTCTGATGTATTAGATTCAGAAATTTTCACCTGGTATTAAAGCGATTGTAAATCAAGGAGGAATGAAGACACCAGTAGAAGAAATCTAAGGATTTGTAGTAGAGAAGCAGTTGTCCCGAGAGACAACGTTGTTCTAGAGCCAGAGACGTAGAAGGAAGAGTGACACAGTGTAGAGAAAGTGACCCAGAGGCTCACGTAGTGCCTACGTCAGCATTCTGAGCTAGGAAGGGAAGATGTAGTAGATGGGAGGAGCCTACACAGTAGCTGCATCAGCTGTCTAGACCAACACAGAGACAAAAAGGGGGAGATCAGGCCAATGCAGTGCTCAATCATCTTTCTCAGCAAGGGAGGATTGTTGTTGTGTCTAGGAGGAGCTAATCCAGCTCACAGTATGATTCTGTAGAGCTATAAGGGCTCAGATTATTTAGTTGTCAAGGCTAAGGGAGGTGTGTAGATTGTGATTTGAAGAGCTAGTGGGACATTGTTTCTGTCTGTGCAAAACAATGTCTAAGGATACAGAATCAAGGTAGAGGGAAGCACTACCTTGATGAATTTCTAGCTAAGAAATCCAGATCTGAGTTGTAGTAGCAAAGGGGGATTAGGAAGGAGTGATTTGATAGTTGGAAAGAGGATTTCCTGGAGGGAATTCAAACTCAGAGGGAGTCTAGGAGAGGAGAAGAGATGACAGTGAACAAATTGAGGGATCAAGAGAGATTGGATGGGGCTTCCAATTTTTTCATCTAGATGGCTAGGATCCTGGCAATCCTGGATAAACATTGCATCAAGGACTATGCCTTGTAAATCATAGTTGTTCGAGTTGACTCTGATGCAAATGAGAAGTATGAGGAGGCCACGGGGAAGGCGAAATGCATGATCCTAGATGGGTTCAAGGATCATGTCATACCACATATTGCTGAGAAGAACACAACAAATGAGATGTGGCAGACGCTGACCACCCTATACTAGGGCTCTTCTGTGCAACAAGAGATGTTATTGTAGAATCAACTGAGGTCATATCATATGCAAAAAGGAGAGGAGATACATCCCTTCCTCCTTAGGTTACAAGGAATTCACAACCATCTTACTTCCATGGGGTCTACACCGGATCCAAATTTTATGGTCAGGAATGCTTTGAGTGTAGTCTCCGAGGATTGGGAGATGTTTTTGCAAAGCATTTTGGGTAGAGAGATTCTCCCCTATTGGGAAGATATGTGGGCAGCTCTTTGATAGGAAGATATCAAGAGGTTAACCAAGGCGGGGATTAGTGGTAAGGGAGTTCGAGTCAACAAAGAGGAGGAGAAGGATGTGGCTCTAGCATCTGTGGTACAACGAGGGAAGAGGAAGAAGAAGGACATCTCCAAGGTCAAGTGCTTCAACTATGGGGAGCTGGGACATTATGCCTCTCAGTTCCCAAGGAAGAAAGGTGACGGTGAAGCTTCTGACTCAAAGGCAGCTCCAACAAAGGTAGAGAAGGATGTCAAGACTAATGACGACTTTGCCATGAGTGCTCATGCGCCTCTAGAGAAGAGGTGGGGTGATATTGAATTGTAGTCAGGAAGACTACATGAAAGGGCAAGATCCTTGAGGTGCTCGAACTCTTGGATCATATACAGCTATGGGAGCCCTTAAAGACAATAGCATTATGATAGGTGTTGGATGGAGCAAGGTGTGATGGAGCGACAAGGCCATGCTAGAGTGCAGAAGTCTGTAGCATCATAGTGGAAGGTGTAGCAGTGCGAGAGGTGCATAGGTGTTTGCAACAACACAGTGGCAGCACAGGGAGCACAAGATAACAGTAGAGGTAGCTTCGACATCACGAGGCTTCCAAACTAACCAAAATGTCAGTGTTTGGGTAAACTTAATTACTTAATTCTTGGTAACTGATTTGCAGTGCAACAATTAGCAGTGGTAGTGTTATGGGAAGCATGATGCAACATTTTGAGGGTGAGCTGCAATACAGATGTAGCAGTAGTAATGGTAGTGTCATCGGCAGCAGTACATCAACAATGTAGTGGATGTGAGGTAACAGGCCAAGAATCAGCATAGGTACCGATCTGTAGGATCAGTGTGATGTTTCTAAGGTGAAGCATTACTAGAGCACATTCCTCGCTAGGAGGGAGTGTTGATTTTTGGTAGCATCAGATGCGCTCTAGCCATGAAAATTGTTGGAGAGGCTAAGGCACATGGGATCTCCAAGATCCAGAAATCGTTTGGAGAAATTCCACCCCAATGAAGAGATATTAAAATAATAAATATTTTTAATGAGACCCTATGTCTAAACTTAGGAAAATTAAAATATTTATGTGTATTAATATAATATGGGTGAGAAAGTTGTAAATAATGAGGATCAAGCTAGATATAATCTTAGATTGATTAGGGACTTAATCTCGGTCGTTGAATCATCAGTAGGAAAAGGATAAGAAGAGGCTTGAGGGTGAGTTGTAGATACATAAAGAGAGATCATCTAGTTCGATTTTCTAGGGCGAGGTTTGCAGAGGAAATCAAACAAGTGATTAGTTGCAATGAGGGGGAGTTCGACAGGAGGTCGAAGACTACATATCAGAGAGGCAACAAAGAGCCAAAAGTGGCAGCACAGAGCCTAGGAGGGCTAACCCAGAGGCTAAGGAGGCCTGCGTAGATGATGCAGAAGCTGCAGAGGTAGATGCAGAGGATGTAGAAGCTAAAGTGAAAAGTAGTAGAGGCTGAAACAGACAACACAAAGGCTATAGAGGCTGACACTGGGCTGAAGAGGCTACATTGGTGAAGTCTTTGGGGCAGACTGAGAGCAGATTAGCTGGGAGAGGGTGATGCAATTCTAGAGAGGGTGACGTAGTTCCAGAGGAGTGCTTGGAGAAACTTTCACTGTCCAACACAAGGAACAATCAGTCACTATGGGGTTGTTCATCTGGTTGTTGTTTTGCTAGAATATCTATCTTCGGAGAGAGGTTCTACTGCCAATAAAATTTTATGCAGGGTGAGCCATTTCTAGCACCCTAGTTGTATTCAAAATATGCTTAATAATAAATCCATCTATATGTTGCACCTATTTTCCTGCATTGGGTTTTTTCAGGGACGATTGTACAAAAATAATGTTGTCCTTTACGTTGTCTCATTTTATTTCAGTTGTTGATATGTATATATGTGAAGGCTGCATTTGTGTTTACTTCAATATTTATGCATTTAAATAACTTGTTAATGTAAAGAACAAGAAGGAGATAGTAAACCAAAAAATACAGTAGGGGTTTCTGATGTGTTAGATTCAAAAATTTTCACACCCATGACTTAGGTAATGTAATATTTTCCCAGCCCACCTATGAAAGAACAACTTTATCTTTAGACCCAACCCACAAAAACCTCCCACTTCTTATAGGATCTAAGATTCCTTTTGTAACCCATTTGAGATCCATCCAATAAATGGGTATGAATTCAATGACATATTTCATTAATACAAATATTCTAGCTCTCAAAAGCCATTCATATCTCCAGTGCTTAAATGTGTTCTCCACTTTGGCCAATAACCACCTCTAGTCATTTTTCTTGTAAATTTGAACTTTAGATAGAATCCTGTATATTTCATACTATTATGAAGATATTTAATAGCAAAGGGTAAGTAAGTTTGAACCCTTTAAACCTCTCCATGTGACAACTCATCATATGGTAGAGTGGACTTCTAAACATTGATGATCATGCCTGTCACTTTCTGAAAGAGAGTAAGACCTTCCTTTATTATTTTCATATCCTATATTAAGCCATTACAAAATTAAAATTTCTTACACAAAAAGAAAATAAGTGATAAACAATTTTACAACCACTTTGATGCCCTTAAGGTCACTCTGATGCTTAGCTTCTAGTAGTAACCTATTCAAACCTTCTACTAATGAAAGAAAGATGAGTGGAGATAGAAGATAGCCCTAGCTCAAGCCTCTCTGAGCATGAAAAAAAATGGAAGCTAAGCCATTAATCAAAACTGAAAAAGAAACATTTAACATACAACTCATAACCCAGTTAATGAAAGGGACATGAAACCTCAGGTATGTAATAACCATTCAGATATAAATCTAACTCAATCTCTCATAAGCTTTTGACTAGTCAATTTTGGTGACAACCCCTTTCAATTTTTGACTCTTAATGCTATGAAATATTTCTTGCATCACTCCAATAGCTTCATGAATTTGTAAACCCTATAGAAATCCAAAATGTTCTCTAGATACATTTATGAACAAAATAAGATGAGGACGATTGCCTATAATTATGGTGATGATTTTATATATACAGTTACATGGAGAGATATGTTTATAATCATCAAAATGTTGGAGTTCATCAACCTTCATGGTCAAATATATGAAGGCATAATTGAACGGATCATAAATTCTCCCATTTTGATGAGAATCATAACAGCCCAAAGAAGATCATCCCCAATTAGTTCAAAAAATCCCAGATAAAATTCAATAGTCTAGCCATCCGAGCCAAGAACTTTATCATTTTGCATTCCTTTGAGAACAACCTCCAACTCACCTTTCGAGATAGGCTCCATCAACTTTTTATTATCTTCCTCATCTATAAAACTCAGAAACAAATGAGCCAAGTGGACCAATTCAACAATTGTGACTAGCTTGGGAGCTTTGAATAGATTTTTGAAGAATTCCTTCCCAAAAGATGTAAGCTCATAATTTTTTCTCTGCCTCCATCAAGTTTTGGCATTTACTAGATCATATTAATGCTTGTTTTACCTTGGCATAGTTTTGGAAGGACTTTGTATTCTCATCCCCTATTTTTAATCAGATCACTCAACTCTTCAACCTCCATTGTTCTTCCTTCACAACATAAATCTTTCTCTTTGTGGCTTCCAATTTCATGAACCTATGTTTGGTATCTACAAAATCATACCCTCTTCCCTTAGGAAATTCAATTCTCTCTAATTCCTCTTCGACAGATTTAAGATTCACCTAATCTTCAATGTTCTTTTGTACAACACTTTATATGGAGGTAGGCTTTACCTTTTTTAAATTTTCGTAAACTATTGAGAAATTATGGCCCCAAAATCTAGATTGAAGAGATACCATATATCTTTAATCATCCGCACATATATTTCTTCATTCATCCAAGAGTGATTAATTTAAATGGACTTCTAGGTTTTCGATTGCCTCATTTTATCTTTGAGAAATCTAGATGATGGTCATAATCTCCATCTATTCCAATCCACTAATCGAACAAGGGAATATTTTCTACCCATTTTTTACCAAAATAAATATGCCAAGGCATTTGGACACCATCACATTTTCTATTTTCAAGTTACTTCGGGGAGGTTCTTGTTTGATGAGATTAATAGATATATGAGATGGTTATTGATCGATTTCCTAGTAAAGAAATATGCCATAGGTCATGCTAGAGTTTGATGTCCCTAGAATTTTGAGGCAACCAAAGAAAAATTCAGATCCTCCCTAATGGTAAGTCTATCTTCCTTCCCCCGGATGCGGGTGATAGCTTGCCATGCAGGAACGGGCCACATGGCCTGCATGTGCCGCCCCGTGGAAGCAGTTAAGGCTAAGGGATCGCTATCAAATGCTAACCCACTTATGCAGATGCTTGGGCTTTCAATGCTGGGTAATGTGAATTTATGGCGAGGCTGTGCGCAGTTAAGGAGTGCGTCCACCGAGGGCTTGTAGCTGGTATTCATGGCACAGCAAGTCAGAAAAGAAATGATTGTGAAGGGGAAGCGGACGAACTCCAGCTGCCGGAGCTCTCCAAGAAATTGTAGTTGCAGAAGAGGGAGGATTCGCCGCCCTTTCAACCTGTACTCCTGGTTCTCTGTGGCTCTAATCTGGTTTCTGATCTCTCTGAGGTTTCAACATACAGGAGGAAGTGGTGGCGAGTCCCGGTTGGGAGCTGTGGGCATAATTCACCGCAGGATTTCAGAGAATTGGGAGGCGGGTTCATGGCTAGACTACGGGAGTGCCAGCCCTGTAGAAGAGGCTCTGGAAGAGGCTCTCGGAGAGGCTCATCCTCTCGCCCTCCGACAGAGAATGAGAATCACCATTGGTGTTGTTGTTATTGTTACAGAAGAGAAAGAGCTCGGCCCCTCCAAATTGGGCAATTCACGGAGGTGGGCAGCTCCAGCGAGGGAGAGCCAGCTCTTCCGGCGTTTGGCTCAGTCGTATTCACTCTTGGAGGCTCCAAAAGCACCGAAGGGATTAATGCACACCTCTATGTCGTCTTCACCGCAGCACCGGAGGGAGATGACAGTAGGACTCCTTCTGGAATGGGGGATCCTCCCACAGATAGCATTGGGTTGGAAAGCCCTGCTCCGCAACCGTCAATTACGCATGGGAAAGAGATTATGGAGACCCCCCTCTAACCTCAAGAGCAGAAGCCTCAAGACACCGCAGAGGCTAGGTGGGCTGCCATGTGGGAAGGAGTCCCTGAGCGCATGGGCTGGCGTACCATTGTGGAGGAAACCAGTCCAGGCGACGGGGATCTCGAAGGCGATGGTATTGACGACAAGGGTCTCAGTGGCGAAGGTCTCGACGGCAAGAGTCTCGGTGGCGAAGGTTCTGGTGGCGATGGTCTCGGAGGCGATGGGCTCGGCGACAGATGCCTTGGCAACGATTGAACCCCTGGCACACACTCCAACTCCCACCTTCTTATTTTTGTTCGAGTCTGCGACTAAGGTCACTTTGTTTGTTCACCTGCAGTTTTTCTTCTGGTCTTGTCTCGGTCAGTTTGTCTGTTCAGTATGTCTAGTTTCAGTCTGTCCTGTGTTGAATTTTGAAAGTCACCCCTGCATGGGCTGTTATGCTATGTTACGCGTCAAGTAATTGTGGCCTCGGCCTCTGTCACTTTTTGGGGGAATCAGCTAATTTTGGCGATGCTGCCGCTGCGAGGGAGCTACTGTGTCAATCTCAGGATACCCAATGTGCTAATGCTGGCCATGGAAGAACTGCTCTAATGCTTGTAATTTTTCCTGTACATACACTATAATAGAATAGATAGTTTTACCAAGAAAAAAAAAAAAAAGTCTGTCTTCCTTCATGCCCATGGGGCATAGAATAGATGGTGATGGGGTGTATTATTAAGTCACTCTATGAAGTGAAGGTCACAAGTTCAAAACTCTATGGGCAAAAATACATCCATGTGTTGTTGTGATCAACACCATCCAAAATTTTGCTCACACTTGAATTTCGGAGCCTATTGAGGATCTTATGATCTATCACTCTATGGTTACTCCATGGTCATTTCATGTTCTGAAAAGGTTTTGAGCCTTCTTTCTAGTTTTAAACTAGCAAGTCACTTGCACTCACATGCACAGTCTTTAATGAGTTCATGAGAACACTTACTTTATGTCAGATTGAATAGGCATAGCACCATCCATCAATATAGTGTCTATGTGGTGTTCAACTCATGTCGATAGTCACTGTGCACTTTCATTTAGAGTCTCCCTTACTTTAGTTTCCATTGTGCTTATACTTCAGTGAGTTTTTCAAATATTGTCTTTTGCCCACTTTCGCTTTAGCAAGTGTCACTTTCACATTGGTGGGATTAATTTTTGTTTTTCTTCACTTTAATAAGTGGTTTTTCATGTTATATTCACTTTGGCATGTGTGACTTTCAAGATCATTCACATTTTTCAAGTGTTGTCTTACGTTTTCCTCTTGTCGCATGTGTCGCTCTTGTGATTTTCACTCCTACATGTGTCACAACTTTGAACATTACTAAAGTTAGTTATGGAACACTCTTCTACATTAGATGATCTTACTTATAATTATAATATGCACAAGATGTATCTCTATAGCTTAGTGCACCTTTTGGTCAAAATCATCATAGTTGTCATAATTTGTGTTATGAGTATCTTAATGTGTCGTTTCAACTATCGCACATAGAAATAAGTGTCACTTTACCGCCATTTTGAGGTGTAATTTTTATTCATGAGTCTTGTGTCTTCTTCTAGCTTTTATTGGTGGATTTATGTGTGTGATCCAAGATTGATTCATGTATGGATTCATTTTCCTCTTTTATTATGTCAATCCCACACTTAGCCATTTTAGATCTCTTCTTGGACTTTTATCCCAGTGCAAGTTGAGAATCATTCAGCCATCTTATCGAGTGCAAAGCTCAAACTATCCATAGGCCTTAATGATGCAATCATACTCCCAATTATTGGTGCAATAAGTCCATATCAAGATTACCCCAAATTTAGTGCACATTATGATCCTCCCAAGGGAAGTCACCTAATCCTTCTTTCTTATACTGACTCACTTCACTGAAATTTGGTTACCTATTTCTTGTATGGAACATAGATAATTCCTAGCTAACAACATGGACATCTTTAACTCTTTAGCTAAGGCAAAGCATGCAATGTGATAATCCTCCTATCCTCCTAATGTAGTGGAAACCATCCTAGGCAAAGTGGCTTCATCCCTATGGCCTACCTCAATGGAAATCACACTACAGATGGTGAAGCACCCACTCTTGGGTGAAATTTTGCTAGCCAAGGATGAAGAGTGCATTAAAAGGCAATACTAACCCCTTTTTGAATAAAGTCATGCTTTGTTTCAAGCCTCCTCTTCCTTTGAGTGCATGGTACACTCCCAAAGGCTCGAGTCTCACCCTTCCCACTTCCTCAATGCACTCTGCACCAAATACTTTGTTAACCTATTCATCTAGAGTGCATGACACGATAGGGAAGGTTGAATTAAGCCTCCTCTTTACCTTTTACCAATCAAGTTGCACTCTCCTAGAATTCTCCTTTCCCTTTGAGTGCATAGCATAGTATTGAAGGTTGGACCTTTCACCGTCCCTCCTTTACAATGTGCTCATGCACCCTAGCCTTTCTTCAACCATTTCCTTGAGTGCATGGAAAATTAGGGGAGGCTGAAGGATGCCTCCCCTCACCCTTGACTAGTCAAACCACACGTTTAAGCTTTCCTCTCTTCTCTTTGGAGCGCATGAAGAAAAATTGAAGCATGAAGCCTTCCACCTTTTTCCTTCGTCTTCCCCCACTGTGTTATACCAAGGAGAGCTCCTCTTCATAGTGCATGACACAGTAAAAATGAACAACGAAGCCTTCTTAAGCCACTGATGAGTTTTAATGTTCCCTCCTAATAAATCTTTTTCATTTTAATGCTCTCACAATCCTATCATGAGAAAATCATTCCATTAACCAGGTAGTGATAGAGTAGATGTTTTTAAGACTGATATCACCTCATCATCAATGATATTTATTGATAGGAGTACCTTCCTAGCATGAGAAGGTGATTCTTAAGAGCTTATTACAAGGATAAAGTATAAAGGAAATCCTGTAGAGAAGATGAACAAAAGAAAGTTATCATAAAGCAATGAAGCAAATCACGAATCGAGCTAGAAAGAATACATTGCATAATGACTTAGAGGATTCTGATATTGATTAAAGACTGTTTGAATGGTGAAGATAAGAAACAAAGTGGATTTTTCATGAAGATGAAGCATATATTGGATCTACTATTGGGGTGGGGTCCCCTGGGTCAGTTTTGGGGTTAAAATAACCCAAGTTTTGATATATTTTTGTAACTAATGTAAAGTCTTCACAATTTGTGGATGTGGGGCACATAGATAATTGGGAGTGAAAGGTATTTTTTACCCTTTTTTATTTAAAGTTTGAGTTGGATTTTAGATTCACCCATGGTCCATGGACCATGGGATTGTATGTAAAAGGCTATAAATAGGTGTGTCTTAGAGAGCCTAAGGCATGTTAAGAGAAATATTGGATGTAATGGGTCAATAGAAGAAAAATGATAGCATAGAGAAGCAGGTCAGATAGGAGAATAAAGGCTCTACAACTAAGCACACAGAGCCCTAGGTAGATTCTGCAACTGAGTGTGTGGACCCCTATAGCTAAGTGTGCAGGGTAGTTTTGAATCTGTAAAGATGAACTAAAGATCAATAAATAAAGTTACTAGAGAATTCATGTGTATATCTATTTATCTTTGTTAACTTTTGTTTATGATATATGTTGTTGATGAATAAAGTGTTTATGGAATATTGATCTAATGATGCATGATTATCTTGAATAAGTCTTAATAAATGTATGCAATGCATTCGTGAAGACTATAATGAATTATGTTGTGTTTACTAAATAACTTAAGTATATCTGCGTGAACACTAATTCAGGGTGGTTCTCTGATGCGCGTAAGTGGGCAAATCGACTGTTGAGGGTCCGCAAAGGATGATTGAAGACCTTCTTGAAGGTTTGAAGACTACTTTAGTAGAGCTACAGTACTGAGCCCTAAGGGCTTATCGATCTGTGCGAAGGTAGATATGAGGTGCTAAAATACATCACACTCATCTCTAGATGTAGAAACTTGTTTCTTGCATCCACCCATACTGCTTTGGGTAGCACTGTAGCCTACACTATGTGGCTTGTTGCTGAAAGGGCTAGTAGTGTAAGGATTGGTACCATTTGTTGGCTTAGGGGGTCCTGACCCAGGTTTAGAGTTAGTTGCGCCAACCAACAAATCCCTACACTATTGGCCCTTTCAGCAACAACCCACGTAGCGCAGGGTGCAGTCTCACCCAAAGCAGTATGGGGGGATGCAAGAACCAAGTTTCTGCATCCATAGAAAGTGTGATGTCTTTTAGTGCCTTAGATCTACCTTCGCACAGATCAATAAGACCTTAGGGCTCGGTACTGCAACTCTACTAAAGCAGTCTTGATACCTTTGTGAAGGTCTACGATTAGTCTTTGTCGACTCTTAATAGTCGATTTACCCACTTATGTGCATCAGAAAACTACCCTTAATTAGTGTTCATGGAAATCTACTTAAGTTACTTAGTAAACATAACAGAATTCATTACAGTGTTTGCAAAAGTACTTAACATGCATTGCATAAATTTATTAAGACTAATTCACGAGAATCGCACATCATTAGATCAATATTCCATAAACATATTATTCATCAACAACATATATCATAAACAAAAGTAAACAGAGATAAATATATATACACGAGAATTCTCCAGTAACTTTCTTTATTGATCTTCAATTCAACTTTACAGACTCAAAACTATCCTGCGCACTTAGCTACAGGGGTCCGCACACTCAGCTGTGGACTCTACCTAAGCCTCTACGCACTCAACTGTAGAGCCTTTCTTCTCCTACTTGACCCACTTCTCTGCGCTATCACTTCTCTTATATTGACCCATTAGATCCAATATTTCTCTTAACATGCCTTAGACTCCCTAAGGCACAGCTATTTATAGCCTTTTACGTATAATCCCATGGTTCATAGACCATGAGTGGATCTCAAAATCAACTCAAACTTTACATAAACAAAGGGTGAAAACTCCTTCGAATGCTAATTATCTAGGCGCTCCACATCCATAAATATCGTAGAATTTACGTTAGTTACAAAAATATATCAAAACTTGGGTTATTTTAACCTCAAAACTAACCTAGGGGACCCCATCCCAACACCCTTGACTGCATCTACAAAACACTATGGGAAAAAAAATCATCATTGCCAAAACCATGAACAAAAAACAATGGATGGGTCCACCCTCCATCCTCGAGAACACCCAATTAATATTGTGTCTGTATAAAAAAGATTCCTAGGGTGTTTCCCTAAACCTATGTAGGGAACAGTAAGTCGTGCTACACTTCACACAACATAACAACTCCTAGAGCTAATCATGAAAAAAATATAACACATACCCAAAAATCTATGTGCCAAAGCTCAAAGGAAATATTAGTTTGACCGTATGCAACAAAAATGTAGGAGAATAATAGATGGGGGGGTCACATCCCCTAGGGAAAAAAAGCCAAAAAAACAAGTTGTAGAGGTTATTGAAACTTTCGAATTAGTCATCCCCCTAGAAACTTGCATTGAAATTCAACACTTGGAAATAATGACAACTAGAGATAGGAAGGGATTTTCTAATTCAAATCTCATGATTGAAATTGGGTAGTGGGTTCCTAACCTTGGTCATACTAGGGGAAGGAGAAAACAAATTTTCAAGCCTTCTCCCTATACTATCAAATGAAAACCCTATTGGGCATGGTTCTTATTGAGAACTAGGCTGGAAGATATAATGTATTTTCAATTCTTGAGGATATGGAAGATTTTTAGAGAAACTAGTGGGTATGTCTTGAGAAAATGGATGATCACTTGACTCATATTGTGTATCATATTCTATGAATTAATTCTACATCATCTCTTCCCATATCCAATGCAAAGGATCCAACACTTGTTACTTCTTATAAATCCTAGCTATTGATATGATTGTTTAGAATTTTTGGTTTTGTGATTATGTATTATATACTTTAATTATACTACAGTTGTTAATACTCTAAAAGTTTTGGATAAATTATTGTATAGGCAGGGGGTAAAAAATATATGGTTTCCCACTGGGTATATTGAGACCATGTTTCAAAAAGCATGCTTACGTAGGTTAAATGATTGACATACTACAAAGTTAATTTTGTGAGGCAATATGATATTAGCTTACAAAAAAAATGACAATTATTTAATAATATATCTTACAATTTATATAGAAAATGGTAATACGATGTTCTTTCAAGGAACTTTATCATATAAAGGTCACTAGTTTGAAACTCCATGGGAAAAAATCCAGCCATTCTAAGGGCTTGTGTGGCCTAGAAAAGGCATGATCCCTAGGTGATTTTGACAGCTTAGATGCCCTTGGGTTGTGACTACTCAAGCCACAAGCTAGGCATGCCAATCATCTGACGACTAACATTACCTAACAAACAAAAGAACGAAAAGATAAGGATTATATTTTTATATAATGATTAAATTATTAGTTATTATTTATTTTATTATTTTAACTAGAAGAACATGTATTTTATGGTAATATTTAAGTCAATATGTGTGTCATGGAAGTATTTAACCATGATTACTAGTAGTTATGAATAAAGGCTTGAGAATTATTTACTTTCCAATTTATTTATTTTTCTTTTTTAATAGTAATGAGAATCTTTAGAGGATTCATACTTAGATAAATATGTTGTCATTGTACACCATATACTACTATTCATAAATGCCACTAATGGCTGGTACAACATGCTTATTGAAAATTGAACCTAGTGGGGAAGAAATTGTTCACCAAATTATATAATATCAAATTTATGGATTTTTGGGCATGTAGTATAGAATATGTCATGGTATTGTAACAAATCCCATGTACATATTAAGAATGCATATAATAAAGTAGGTGAATATTACTAATTAAAAATCTTGTTACATGGTTTTTGAAATATATATATATAATAAATGTAGTAGTCTATATGTTATATGTTTTGGAAGTTTTTCTAGCATATTTCCCATTATGATTTGCTCAAAATTTAGCAGAGATTTGTTAGAATCACAAATATGAGTTGTGAACCCTTCACAATCTTAGTGTGCCAAGGGTTTTACAGGGAATTGAATTATGTATATATTCAAAAACCAGTTATAAACAACATAAATCAAAATTTGAAAATAATTATATCGTTAGATCATATTTTAATTATTTGAAAATAATTATTAACTAAAATTAAAAATTAATCCCAAAAAGATATTAATTATTAATCAAGAAAACAACTGGCATTCTGGGTAGGCTCAAATGGAATCATTAGTATCCTTGAAGATGGTGGGCCAATAATATCCTACCAGCAATATTTTGTGAGTTGTGACCTTCCATGGCTTATGTCCTCCACATTCTCATCGATGAAATCCTAATGTGATTTTCGATGCTCATTCTTTGGCTACACATTAAAGTCAAGTAGAGTCCTACCAAAACAATTCCTCGATCAAAATGCAATATTTTATTTCCTTCAATTTTAAAGATCTACATTTGGCCTTCGGTAGCTCAGGTGGACATTCCAGGTTTCACAAAAAGAAGATGATGTCCCAATACCAAGGAGATTTTTGGAACTTTGAGATGTCCTTCATTAAGGGTTCTTGTGGATTCCCTCCATCCCGCGGGAAGGGTTCTTGTGGATTCCTTCCTACTAGAAAGAGAGGTTCTCAGGGATTCTCTCCTCTAGGATGAAGAGTTTCTTGTGGATTCTCTTTTTCTCGGGAAAGAGGTTCTTATGGATTCTTCTCTTTGCAGATGTTGCAAATATCTTCATTAGTCCATGTTTCAAGAGAGACATGACTTTCCCTAGTCAGTAACTTGGCTAGTCTTTTAACTTTGACTATCTTAGTAGGCTTGATCTCCACATTGTATTCTTGCAACTTTGCTATCCATTTTCCTCATTAGCCATCATTATCGTGTTTAACAAGAATTTCTTTTACCACTGTGGATGTTACATATGCTATCACACTGGAGTGTAGAACATATTCTTGAAATGCCTTGAAATCCTTTATGATAGTGTATGATTGCTTCTCTAAATTAATTTACTTCAATTCAATCTCAAAACATAATTGAATAAAGATATAGGTTTCTCGTACCCTTCTTCATTATTTTGTAGTAAAACTACTACAATGGTATGTTTAGATGCAAATGAAAAGATCTGAAACTCTTTAGAAAAATCAAGGCTCACCAGAATTTGGGCTTACATAATGGATTTCTTGTCCTCCTTTAATGATTCTCGTGCTTCTAGAGTCCACCTAGCGTCACTATATTTCTTAATGATTATTGTAATGTATTTCAAGAGTTCCATAGAGTTTGCGATAAATTTGTGCAAGAAATTTGTCTTCCCTAAGAAGGATTGAATGTCTTTCTTGTTTTGAGGTAGACCAATACTTGAAATAACTTCCACCCAATCTAAGTCAATTCTAACACCTCATTTTAAGACAACATGTTCCAATAATTTTTGTTGGGCATCGGGTCGCCCACAACAGGTTTTGGGGCTCAAAGCCCAAGTTTTGGTCAAAGGTTTTGTAAGACTTTGCAAATTGCAGGCACGAAGGGCGAAGTAGAGGTTAAGTCATAAGGCTG
The DNA here is from genome assembly GCA_000404065.3 of Pinus taeda. Lineage (NCBI taxonomy): Eukaryota > Viridiplantae > Streptophyta > Pinopsida > Pinales > Pinaceae > Pinus > Pinus taeda. The sequence goes on along the minus strand of APFE031729132.1, from coordinate 6,676 downwards.
TCTACCCTAAAGTAATGTAATGTAATGTAAAGTCATATCGGCCTACCCATGGTCCATAGACCATGGGATTGTATAAATAGAGTGAGGCTCTAAGTTGTAAAGAGAGTAGAAGATAGAGATATTAGCGAAGGAGTGGTTCAAGCTTAGAGTAGAATTCTAAGTGTCTTGGTTCGTAGTAGTAGGTAGAAGCTCTGTAGCTGAGTGCGTAGACCCTTGCAGATAAGTGCACAAGGTGGAGTTGAGTCTGTAATCGGGACAAAAAGCTAATGAAGAGAAGTTTATCTTAATTATGTGCATCTAGTATTGAATCGTTATTATGTTGTTATGCATTACTTTTACTCTGTTTATTTCCTGTGCATAGTTGAGTAAATGCTTGTATGGTTCAGAATACTTATATATGAAAATAATCTAAGTAATTAGCTAACAGTGCATAACTAGAAAAGACTTGGGTAAATAACAAGGATCTCACTATGAATAGGACTACGCAAAGACAACATCGTAGGCCACGAGGTACCCATTGGTGCATGTAGCATAGTGAGTGCGAAGGTTGGATCGCGTACCAATCTGAACATATTAGACATCGCCAGGGTACAGAAACCTAGTTCTATCACCCTCCCATACTACTTCGGGTTAGGCCTCAGTCCGCGCTCTGCAAACTGTTGCTAAAAGGGCCAGTAGTACTGGGATTTGCTTGGCTAAATCACCTCTAAACCTGGGTCAGGCCCCACTAAGCCAACAAATGGTTCCACTGTCGGGACTAGGATCTGCATAAAGGATGTCTAATGTCGTGCCACTAGAATCCTACAGAGAAATAAATTGAAGAGTGGTTGGGGAAGAAGATTCATGAGTTTGCAACACAGGAAAACAGGAATCCACGAGTATCTAAGGAACAATGGTTGGATCACTACTTGTACACTGAAATCCATGAAATTTTCTTTACATCTTTTCCATCTGAGTTGTATGAGTGGATCGCAAAGTTAGCAGACTGCCATGGAAGGTTAGGCTCGACAAACCAATAGTGTGGATTCCGGAATTAGTGTACAAAATAGGAGCCTCAGAAGAGAAGATAACGTAAGATGTGGACCACTAACTCGACCAAATAATAGGAGGATTTATCACTGAGTTCGGGGTAGACATGACCATCAGCTACAGTGAGGCAGAGCGACATTTTCTCAACGGACCGCGAGGTAAGTATATTAAATCTTTGAACACTTGGATTAAGATGCTATTGTGTGAAAAGTGGGTTATCCGAATAAATTAATGTTTGGGACTACACGAAGTGGAAAGATCTACATATGTGGAAGTAGTGAGGTGTTGGAAAACAGTCCCTTAATTTCACCCTCACGGGAAAGCAAGGAGGAGCTCGCAAAAGTCTCTCCGAGAAGCGTGGTCAGTTTGATAAGACAAAGAATTCCATGTTTACCACCCCCACCCACACTGCCACCCGTTTCACCCTCCTCACCTCCATCTCCACCCACTCCATTGCCGCCACCACTGCAGCTCAGTATGGCAACTGCGATCAAACTGTGGGTGTTCAGAGGAGTAGGAAATGAAGATCCAGACCAATTCTGATTCGTGGTAAGAGCAGTATGGGAAGTACAAGGCGTCATGGATGATAATATGAAAAAGGCTACACTGGTGAGCGTGCTATAGGATCGTGCATTAACGTGGTATATCAAGCATTTTAATGACCACCCGAATGCAGGAATTGTAGATATCTAGACTGCGTTGAATAGGGAATTTAACAGGCCAAAATCAGAGACACAATCAATCATTGGGTTTAAGGAGATCGCGATGCTCCCGGGCAAGACCCCCTAGGATCTGGACCACAGGCTGAAGAGTATGATCCGCAAAGCCAATATGACGTTAACAGATGCATAACATGGCGCATGGTTTGTGGCCTCACTTACGCCACACTTAAGGACAACGTTGTCACAGTAAAAACTTTCCACCCAGGCTGAAGCATTAGAGATGGCAATGAGATTGCATGAGACCCCTATACAAGACCTTGGGTTGGGAGTCCAACAAATCCATGCGCAACTATAGAATCTGTGCCTGGAGATGCAAAGTTTGAAATAGGACAGGACAACTCAGCTAGAGGTGCACGAGGAAGTATGGTGCATAAAATGCAAAGGCCAAGGGCACGAAAAGGACCATTGTCCAGTGTTCATGAACTAATTGGCAGGGGGAGGTCCAATGGCATTTATATCGGAGGCACAGGCAGGGCCGAGCGCAATGTCTATATTATGGTGAGAAATCTGCCAAACACGAGGAAACACATACCATGGATAATTGTCATCTGTTGCAAAAGTATACACAGACGTCCCAACAATTGTTTTGTAAATTTTGCAGGTCGATAGGCCATGATGAACGAACCTACTAAAGCTGTGAACTAATGATGGATTGGACTCCTAACTACAGGGTGCAGACTGAAACGTGAACCCTTGACCCAAATGCAGGGATGGTGTGCGCTGGGTTTTAGTGTTGCGGTCAGGGTCAAGTTGGAAGGGGACCAGGAAGGGGTCGCAGATAGATAATTTGTTACTATTGCGGAGGGCGAGGGCATTATGCCCACGATTGTATGAACCTGACAAGGATATCATGTTGGTACTGTAATCAGTTTGATCATGAGGTAGAATATTTCCCTTCGCTAATAACGAAGATGCGCGAAAAGAGGGTACTCCAGCCCTCTCTGAACCAGAATTTACAAATGATGAGGTCTAAACTGCATGAAGAAGACCCAATTGTAAACATGATGCTCAAGAGTGGTATGGCCATGGGAGATGATAAAGGGAAGCAACCATCTAAATGAGTGACACTCCAGCCTTAGATTGCAATAGTTTCATGCATAATAAAGGCAATATAAATGAGTAACACTCCACCTTCATTAATCATTTATAGTTCCTATGCCATGCAAAATAACTATCTCAAGCTAAGTCTAGATGATAATGACACATTTTACTTGTAAGATAGTAGTTACAACTATTGCGGGATAAGTGGGCCCATCATCATGCCCTGGAGGGCACGCGACACACTTTAGCATTGTAGGGTTACTAACCATGAAGGATCTTGAGGTGATGTGGGAGTGAAGAATGGTTGACATCCATCTAACTTCACAACCCTGAACTCGATTAACTACCAGAAATCTTTCTAGTGTGAGGACACAATGACCATTTGATGAGAAACCATCTCCACTGATCGATCACAGACAATTCCTTCCTTTTTCGGGATGCTTTTAATGTTGGGGAGTTGTACAAGGTGGTGGTGAAAGGATACGGGGAGGGCAATGAATGAGTAGTATGAGGATGCAGCTACAACTGTGACAGGTGGTATGGATGTATAAGGTGGATGCGGAGGGGAAGGACATTGCACTGTAGTGGTGGTCCATGACAAATGTAGGCTAGAATAGGTGGCAACATTTCGTGCTAGGTAGGGGTTGAAAATACCAAGTCATGAGGTTGTGCAAGAGTCTCATGATGTCAACATGTGGCTTGCTTTGCACTACCTCCAAGCACTATTGCACACGTAAATTAGGGGCGTAGAAGGAACTTGGCCATTGTGGGTCGTTGTCACTATTGCCAGATATGGAAGGTATGAAGTTTCTATTTGTTCTCCTTTTTCCATCATCTTTACCCATTAGTGGCTTGATGTGTCTGCTGAGGTCTACATTGCTCACCTTTGGGCAGTTTTGTGAATTCCTTGCTCCTAAGTTTGAGGTGTGACAAGGCTTGTGAGGGAACCTAATTGAACCCCACTATGGTTGTTCCTATCATTTGGACATAAATCTGGCCAAGGGCGCTCATCCTTGGGCCTTACCAAGCATTTGATGTCGTCTCCAACACAAGATATCAACATTATTAACTCCCCACATATTTACATTAGAGTATATCAAGAAATGGTTCAGTAGCAACATTGTTCATTTAATGTCTAAGAAGGTAGTAGTAACTTTCCACCTCAATCATGAGGTAGGCCCATTTTTGGTCAATTCAATGAATTACTTATATCTTGTGGAGAAGATCTTACATGAATTTAATTTCACGTGAGAAGGAGCATGGAATTATGACCCTAATAATGTCATTGATGAGATGATAAAAAACAATGATAGAGAAAACCATATGCATGACCCAAATCCCATATTGGATGATTATACCAACAAGTCCACTTAGAAGGATGTTAAAGAAATTCTACATCAAGTTGAGTCAAGCACCTTCCATTTCTCAAGGAAAAATAGGGTCACTTTAGAACCCATGGATATTGATAAAGGGGAGGAGCCTAGCTCAAAGAAATCCAGGGTAGAAGAAGTGAGCAAAGATGATGATGACGATGAGATAGAATGACTAGAAGTTGTTTTGTGTAACAGTTAGTTGGAAATTGTGTCAAAACAAGACTTTACTATGTAACACATAAATGCATTGGCGTGATCCTTAGAAAGCTACCACGAATCATAGTCAAGTTTTGGAAGGAACTTATGAGGGTTCTTTGGGAGAGGATGTTGGATGCGAGGAACAAAAACAACATCTTGATCAAGCCAATGAGTTGCAAGATTATTTTGTGGGTTTCCTTGTGTTAATTTTTCAAGCTCACTGACAAATTCCAGTCATGGGAATAGATTCCTATTTTCGAGAGGACAAATTTTGACCTTTGAAGCATTCAATTTGGAGAATGGAAAATGTATTTTGGTTGAAAGGAGCATTCTACCCCTAAGTCAACAATGGAGGAATAGCCTAGACAAAGGCTCTTTGATAACCCAAGTTTTTTGGTATTGCTACCTTTGATGGGTTTATAGGATTCGTTGGCCTTGGATCCTCTCCTCTTACGAAGCAGTGAATCTATGGAAACAAATCTTATTATAAACTACAGTTATCATATTCTAATATAAAACTAATTCTACAATAAATTTAATTGTAAGTAAATTATTAGGCTAGCTATACAAATTCAGAGGAGAAAAACAAATAACATGAACTTAATATTAGTATAAATTCAAAAGGTTGACAGTTTCACAATTAATCAACTATGATATGCTAAGTAATTCTACATTATATATATTTCATTTAGGAATTAGAATTAAGAAATATAATATGATAATTCTACTACAAAATCGAGCTATAATAGAAAATATATAGAATAATGTTACAACAAATAAAATAGGCTAGAACATAATGTAACTGGCTCAAATAGAAAGATGCACTATCGATAAAATTTGCAAAAGGTACTTATGAAATGAAATGAAATTCTATTTCTACGTGCAACTACAAATTAGATGAAGGCTAATTCTTAATGTGAGTAATGAAAGAATAGATAATTGTAAGATACATATTACTTATTCTCATAGACAAACACAAGTCAATTATGTTTACTTCAATATTTTTCATTGAGAACAAATGAAAATACTAGCTAATATATAATAATAACTACTACTTAGACAAGACAAATTGAAAGGGATAATTGTAAATGATCTATTTAAAATTTATTTGATTTAATCATTGGTTTACGAAAACAATCAATAAACAAATACTTAAGTAAATGATATAAATGAGACAATCACTTATAGCTAGAACATTAGCTCAATTTGTAAACAAAAGGGACATTCTGTGTCCACTTGAACATATTGAATAAACTTGTAGATGTTCATATTGAAGAAATGTATAGATCAATACCACTTCTTAGGACACGGGTCACTAAAGAATAACATAGATCAGATCAAGTAATTACAAATCGAAATAATACTTTCTCAACAAAGGAATGCAATGTGAACAACTATTTGCTTAAGTAATAAAATCATCAAACAAGTGACATTTATCCTCCATATCTCAAAAATAAATAATAGGATAATTAAGAAGATATTAAACATGACCATGGAACATAAAAATGAGAGAACCTGATTGAATACCATCAAGGTGATAAACTTGTTGTTAATAGTATTCCAAAGTCACAATTGAGGAAAAATTTCGTTGTCCAAACTTCCCTTACATAAGCCCTTAGACTTTCAACATCAAAATAATACAACAAAATTCCTTTAACAGTAGTAAACAGAGTTTCCATACATAGTTGAAATGGAACAGGTAGAAAATAGAGTTTCCATACATAGATGAAATGGAATAGGTAGCAAACTAAGTTTCCATACACAACTAAGAATAGGGCATGGTGGATGAGAGTATCCCAAGTCATGCAATTGAGGACGATTATCTTGCATATGTGCAAGACTTGTTAGAGAGGCAAACTAAAATTAAACAATCTCATACTAATACTAAAATGAGGTTGCTAAAAAAATATTGATTTTGTAGGAGCCTTCTATTTAAAAATAGAAAAAGAAATAAAAGAAATGCATAACTAAAAAACTTTGCATGTACAGATAAAATAAAATTCACTATTTATTTGCATCTGATGCTTCTAATTATGAGGAAATATTTGATTTTGAGATTCAAATACTTAATCATGATGTGGGTGTCCTTTTATTGGGTTTTACCCTCGAAAAAGCAAGGAGTTACCTGATATTTGGGCTTGTTCTTTTTAGGCAATGGCTTAGGATTGGTTTCCAAATCAACCAAGGGAACATCCACAGGGGCACTTTTATGCCTAGTTCTTCTAGCTCAAGCAATTCTCCTTTCGAGTTTCTTTTCCTTAATTATGGCCTATTCAGTTTCCTTTGTTTGATCAATTTTTTGTTCTTTTGCAT
>APFE031729111.1:17146-32170 GCA_000404065.3 Pinus taeda | reverse complement strand
AGGTGCTAACATAATGGCAACCATACTGGGGAACAAAATTGTTTGCTTGTAGATTGTCTTGCCCCAGGACATATCTCAAGTTCAGATCTGATGTTGATGGTGAACAACGATCAAACATAAGAAGATGGTTGAAATCATTCACTTGGCGACTCCTTTCACTGAAGAATCTAGCAACCGATGCTTCATGGTGACTCCACTGCAGAGGGATCAGTAGCTTTGAGATTTTTTAAAATGGAGTGAATTGCAAGAAGATACGCTCCCATGAGCCGATATCACATTCTAGGCTTTCCAAATAAAATTCCGAAGGTAGATTGGTTAAAGAATCTGCCTACGTTTAAAGATGATGGTAAGAAGGATGCTGCTTTACATCTAGTTTGATTTCACATCCATATTCACAAGTTGAAGGTTGATTTTCCTGAAGATTGCTTAATGAAGATATTTATGGCCACTCTTGAAGGTGAAGCCCAATCTTGGTATGAAAATTTGCCCGCTGCTTGTATTTACTGTTTAAAGGATTTTCATGCCCTGTTCATTGAAAGATATAAAGACTCTTATCCATCATTGAATCTAGTTCATGATTGTTGCAAACATGCCTCTACTTTTATTGAGAGCCTTGAAAAATATTATGAGGATGATAATTTTGTGGATGATGAGATCATGGAAGCCTTGTACGAGAATCCATTTCAGCAACATGAAGAGAAACTAGAGGAGTCCCATCAAGATGCTCAGGAAACTTTGCAGTAGAATCAAGATCTTTGTACAGTGGAAAATGAAGGAATTTTGCATCTTGACAGTCAACATGAATTACATGAAATAGATCAGCAGGTTGGAGAGTTCCATATGGCTGAAAGTGATGAAAGAAAAAGTGTCGTTTCAGATTGGATCATAAAAGAAGACAAAGTTTTGGGTCCAAATGTTCTCATGTCATCAGAACAAAGCCTTCATGAAGAGGTAATCCAGTCAGTTCATAAACAACAAGATGAGATCTGCAGTCAAGTAAGTGAAAAGATTTCTCTGGATGAATTTATGGTAGATGATAAAAATGTTAGTGTTTGGTTTCAAGAATCATCCGAAGTTGCTTTTCTCATGACTGATGAATGTGATGAATGTAATGAGAATCTGGCTGTCATATCATGTCAAGATGATCAAAAATATATTCAGACTATAGCCGACCAGACCATTATGGATTCCATTTCAAATTCTTCCTCATATGTTTCATGTTTTGAAGTATTCTTTGAAGAGGAAATCCGCTCATCTGCTTGTTCAGAATTTTTTGAGGACCAGGAACATACTTTTTCTAGAAGTACATTATGAAGGAAGATCAGAATCAAAAGAAAAAGACATCTTGTTTCCTCAGCAGGAGGTAAATCTTCATGTTTTTCATGATCCAATGGCAGATTTGTTGCAAACAGCAGTGAAGGTCATTATTGCAGTATTCAGTGATGAAGGAGATCATGGCCAATTATGTTTTTGGATGCTCAGTTACCAATATCAATTGTTGACCAAAAGATTTGATCGGAAGAATCAATCAAGAAGCCATCTTCTTGATTGGTTACATTGGCAGTTTGATATAGTCTGATGATATATAGTCTTATAAGAAATGCAGGTGGTCATGCACTACCACCAAGCTTTAAGTTTTAAGTTCAGTTCTTAGTGTTTTGAGTTAGTTTGTTAGAGTCAAGTTTTTTTTAGTCATGTCAGTTTGCATTGAGACAGTTTGAGTCAAGTTTGAGTCAATAAATTGAGTCATGTTGGTTTGTCAGAATAATGGACTCCATCCCAATGGACAAAGGCACTGTCTGCTCACCCAAAGATCTGTAGTTCTTGGCACCTCCAAGAAGCTACCATCCCCCATTGGAGCCAATGTTAGTGTCAGTCTTTGCAGCCTTCCTCCAGTGATCAAACATGCTCTTACACAAGTTATTTTAAGGTGTCAAGGTCAAATTTTATCATTTCAGTGAGTCTTCAAGTAAAATTTGGTCACTAGGCAGTAGGTCTAGGGTTTGCTTGTACTCCTTCCAAAATTGTCCAAATTTCGGTCCATGTCACCATTCAGCTGAGTGTACCATCATTCAAAGGGTTGTCATCATCATGTCAAGTTCCATTTGGTCATTTCACACCTTGTTCATGCTTCAGTTGCGCCTAGGCAAGGTTCATTTCCCTCTCCTAGGGTTTTGAAGCTAATTTCTCTTGGATGGTCAAATCATCGAAAAAACTTGTATCCTGATGTTCATACACCTTCCCCTATCCATAATGTACCTTATCAAACTCTTCCCATCACTGAGATCCCCCAAATTCCTCATTTTCACACAAACCTTAGTTTCTTGCTACAACCTGGCAATTATCTATGGGTGGGCCTGTGTTTTGCCTTTTTGGACCCCTTCCCCTCACTCACTTTCTAAGATTCCACTTTCCCCTACTTCCTAACATCCCTCCATACTTCCCAAAATTTCCTCAAGAATTTAGAAGCTCCCTATCCCCTTCATTTCGCTTCATTTCGACAAATCTCTTGTTCCCCACATCGGGGTAGGTTTCACTCAAATGATGTTTCTGAGCAAGGAAAGACAAATTTAAAAAAACTGAGAGAGGTTTTTGTCCACAACAGACCAAGGAAGAAAATAGTCCTTCACTTTTTACACAGGTGTCATGGTTTTGAAGAAATGTCAAAAATACAATTGTCTCGGGAGAATTGATGCACCTCTGGAGCGACCTCATGAAAATCAATTTTTCTCCTAGCTTGGTTGGCCAAATGACTTTCTTGATGATCCAAATGATAACTAGAGAAGCGTAGCTTTCCAATTAGCTATCATTCACTCAATTTGGAGTTGAGAAAGACATTCAAACGTTAACTGTAACAATACTCTTCCTTTAGGCAGCCTCATTTGGCACATTTCGACTAGTCTTGGGATATTTGATTTTTGATAGGGAAAATGAATACCAAATTGAAAACTTATGGTTGGGTTGGAAGGTAGACTCAAATACCTTTCCAACGAGCTATTCTGTGCTCACTTTGGACACTAGGAAGGCCTCCAAACGTCACCTGGAAAAGAGTACGATGCACAGGAGGAGGATTCCCGACTTTTTGTAAGTGGGCCCACTCATATGCACTTCAGTTTTTCGGCATGGTCAGTTATCCAAGTGGCAAAGGAAGGCAAAGGGTCACCCAAGCCATTTTTCATGTTTGTGGTGCTGCACCTGTAGCTGATGTTCGACTCTCCACCTTCATTTTGTGACCCTTGGGTGTTCTATCTCTTCATGGCACATTCTATATATTGTATGCAAACCATTTGCAAAGCAATTGGTTGGTTGGCTTGTAACTTCTGGGAGACTGTGGGAAAGAAACGTTTTTTCTGCATTGTATATTTTTTACAGAGGATTAATGAAAGGCAATGGCTCTGTTTCATGAGATTACTGTGGTTGTGAGTGTAGCAAATGTGCTTCTTATGTTTCATATGTATCTTGTTATGTTTCATAGTTCATTTCATATTCATTTCTAGTGAAATTTTCTGAGTGAGATTAGGTAGAATTCAATTTAATTGCTCTACCTGTGGGAAAACTTCATGTACAATGTTCATTCTTCTATTGAAAAGGATTCATTTTGTCCATCCCCTTTTCACCCTCTTAATCAATCTCTCCATTCCGCCATATCTTAAAACTAAATTGCTATGCTTTCCACCTACCTTGCCTCACGAAATAATCCGTGCCTTTGTATTAAGTTCTCTGGTCACTGAGGTCCAGTGGTCCCATAACATCCCAGAAACACAGTCATTCATAAAAATAATTCCTTATTTTCCTTTTCACTTACTAGCCTAAGATAAATAGTTCGTTTGAAAGTCACCTCAGTCCTTTTCGTTCATCTATTCACTGAATGTGACTCGGAGAGAGCCCTCTCCTGTTCTGGTAGGGCTAGCTACCAGACTGAGCGTGGTTTGTGGTTACCTTGAATTTTGCCTTCTTTTAGCCTAGGGCGGATTTAGGTGCTAACACTAGGTAGATCTCTAGCCTAAAAATGTTTTGATGGACAATGATCCTAGGATAGTGAGACTGCAGGAGGATCTGGCATAGGCACAATAAATGATAGAAAAGCTCACAGAGGAAACTGTTCTGTAGGAGAAATACCAACAGTTACAACAACAAGTAAAGAACATCAATGCATCAGAGAGTGAGGCCTTCGATAGATGTCGAAATGCAGAGGAAAAAGTTAAAAGGTAACCAATAAACTAGACACAGTCATGAGTCAAATGGAAACCCTATGTTCTCTATATACTAATGTTCTAGGCTGTAGAGCATTTTCCAAAAATTATGCTTTGTTTTTTATGGAAAGGTACTTACAATTAAAAATTAAAGCTGTCAAGGTAGGGGTGCCCATAGAGTTAAAAACTATTGATGATTTCATAAACTATTGTAATCATTATGGGGTGAAAGTTCAGTGATTGTTATGTGAGTTTTATTTTCATAATCTTGTGTTGGACGATGAAATGGAAGAGAACCCTAGCCCTTTTGTGGGTGATATCCAACTTCAGGCATTTATATCTTTTGTTGTTAACTAGATAAAGTGGCTTAAAGCCCATAATACCTTTCAAATACAGGAGAACGGGTTAGACTTTTGGGTAAGGGGAGAACCAAGAAACCCATTACAACTGTGGAATAAGCATAGAAACTTGATGAGAAAGAAGGGTGTGATCCAGACATTGGGACCCATTCACACAACAGTTGTCCGGAAAGGGGTAGAATACTTCCTAGCCATCAAAGACCTTGCCATAGCAGTAGCTAAACTCTGATACAAGACTTCCAATCAGAATGTTCAGGACAAAGAGCCATTCAATTACGAAAATTTTAAGCTAGCTGTTGATTGCCTGGTTACCTATAGTAACCTCATCTTAAGAGAAAGCCCGTATTGGTTAGGCTATAGGTTTCAAAGTCAAATCATATGGTATTCTGCACCAGGGTATAAGGCCCTATATGAATTGCCTGAAGGCCAGAAAGGGCATATTTTTGAAGTTTTTGTTAGATATCATGGTTTTAGACCACTACATGAAAATCCTTCTCCAAACTATTCCCTAACTGCCTTGCATGTCAATTACAATGTTTTTAGGAGGGCATGAAAAAGGGTAAGCAGGGGGGTGTGTTGAGTATTGGAAAAGGTATGTATTTACCATTTATTTCTTTATATTTTCCTTTGAAACATAACTTCTTTACATTCTCAGGTGGTAATATGTTAAATAATTATGATAGAACTAAGGATATTTGTGATTGATGCAAAATGACTAATTATTGTCTTTTTCTATGCAGAAAGTGAAGAAAATGGAAAATCACTATTCAGGAGGAAAAGACAAAGAAAAACCAACTGCTGTCCCTTTGATAGGAAGCCGTATCCAGACGAGGAGATCAAGATCAGAGCACATGACGCAGGAAAAGGAAGAGGAAATGTGGTATCAGTGCAAGAAGACAAAACGATAACTGAAGATCAAAGATGTAGCGAATCCCTCAGGATCCTTTGATCTTGAAGGATCGCTATTTCAAGGCTTATCGGTACTCTTGATACTTCCACCTGGCTATTATAAAAAGTGACAGTGCTGGTAGTTCGGGGGAATGTGTTGTCAATTTCTTGAACTTCTTGTTGGAATCTTAACTTTGATCATCGACTTTTTTTGAAGAGTGATTGTTGTAACTTTGCCATTAATGATTAATATATAACTCAGTTGCTATTCCATTACCTGATTCTGGAGTAACCGCAGTAGTTCTTCCCTAGTGGCTAAGGGCCTGACCCTAGTGGATCACTTGCTTCTTATATCATTATTTTACGATTATAGTCATGTGTGGTTTGATTTCCTTTGCATTTCCTTAACTTTCTTTACTCAGTAATCCTCTATTTCTAAACATTTCATTGAATTTCTCTATTATATTGAAATTGTATTTGGATAGAAAGATTATTATTCACAACTTGAAATGTTATGCTGTTCAATCTGAAATAATATTGCACTGTCTAATTCACATTCTGCTGTTCATTTATAGACTGATATTGCTGTGCATTTATAGTTGTGATTGTTGTTCATTTAGCTACGACTCACTTACAATTGTGATTTCTATCCATTTGGTTACTATTCCATATAGCTACAATTGCCGTTCCTTTATAACTGTGGTTAATGTCCATTATGCTATGATAAGATTACTGATTCTATAGTCGCTGTGTGTTTATGCTTATTAAGTTTGTTGTTCAATTTCTGTAGATTTATTTCGGTTTGTTGTTCCTTTCTTAGATTGTTGTTCAATTCCTTTCTTAGTTAAAGATTGCGGTTCAATTCCTTTTAGTGAGGATTTTTGCTTAATTCATTTATGTAGATTAAGCTTTGCTATTCGATCTTCTCAATAGATTTAGTTGTTGTTCCTTTTCTACTAATCGAATTGTTATTTCCAGCATTTGCTTGAGTATGAATAGAAAGATCCACAATTGTAGCGAACATTGACTACTACTGTCTAAGTTCTCAGATTGGAGCTCTTGTTTGTGATTGATTTATATTTTCATCAGTTTACAGGGGAAAGAGTTATTGTTACTGCATCCTTGACTCATGATTGCTGTAGTTTCTTGAGTGGATGATTTAGTTACAAAGAATTTGAGTTTCTTTCCATTACAATTAGAGTTTGTTTCCAGCATTCAGTTACTTTTGTAAGCACTATACTGCAGACATTACTCTTGAACAAGTGACCGCCTCAAACTGAGTACACTCTTGAGATAAAAAATCGTATCTGGATTGATAATTAATGTAGGGTAAATAGAGGTTAAAAAGACCCTTTTATCGCTCAACATTTTGGTGTCATTGCCGAGGAGAGTGTAGCCATTTGTTTCTTTTTGAAAAAGAGAGTAGTGTAAGTACCTGCTAGGAGAGAGTTGGGTTTTAAAAACGGAAGGTAAGAACATGCGTATGGAGCATGTAACAACCTTGTTCCCCTGGTCGCTTTCCTGCAGATTTGTTGTTATTTCGGGTAGAAATAAGTATTTGATTTGTGTGCATGACTAAGTAGAAAAAGCCTGAAAAGAATCCAAAACCTCTACCCAAGCCTGATAAAGCTAAGGTACCGGTGACCCTTGGCCGATCGACCTTTATAGACGAAATCCTTAAAAAATCAGAATATCAGCCGTTAGTAGGCCCTAGAAAATCTGCTTCTAGACAACCTACTAGTTCCCTTCGGGCTAGAGAATCACCATCTGTAGCCTTTGCTGAGGTGCACAGCCAAACAGAGGAGCATGATTTTCAAGAAATTGAGAATTCTAGCCCAAAATGGTTACAAGAAGGGAACCTTAGTAATCTCTACAAAGGAGGAGGAGAAACAGGGGAAACAAAATAACCAAGATCTCCTCTTAGAATAGATTAGCCATTAAGAAGCCCAGATAAGGGAAGTGCTGTCAAAATCATCCAGAACAAAGCTAAAGAACCTAAAAAGCTAGGATCCCTCCAGACATTAGTTCAACAAGGAACTCCCATCTTCCTAGACAAAGGAACTGCTTTTAAGGCCATTCCTGCTCCTTCTAACCAGCCTAGGAATACACCCCTAGAAATCCGAGAAGGATATTGGCACATATTTGATCAAATGGCCCAGAACCAGCAAGCACCTCAGACCTCCACACTGCAATATCCCATTGTAGATACTGCAGTTAATGCACCTACAAAGGCCATCCCTCTCAAGCATATTCCTACATTCCATGGCCTAACATCGGAGGAACCAGATGCATTTCTGTTCGAATTCAATGTATTATGTCGGGTGTATGACTATACCACCGATCCCCAAAAGCTAAAATTATTTCCCTCTACATTAAAAGGGGCTACTTTACGATGGTTTATGGGGTTAGGTGGAGGTGTTATAAACGACTGGGAACAAATGAAGCTTCTGCAAACAATAAGTGGGCAACTTCTGCAAACAGTAAGTGGGCATCTACACCATCCTTTCAGAGAATTTTCTTAATGTGAATTGATTGTTTCTCAGGGTTCTTTCCAGCAAATTCTTGGTGAATAAACCTAGCTTCTACTAATTTACCACTGTCATCTATCATCCAGAAAACCCTAAATATAAAATCTCCTATCATTCCTTCACTCATTTTCCATTGATTTCATCAAACCCTAGTCTCTCACTACATTTTCATCGTGTGAAAACTTCCACTTCAGTTTTATCAACATCATCTCACTAGTGTTTTACCATTCAACAAATTTAATGGACAATAAACAAGAGAGTGAAAGGAAAGTGCACAAGGGAGGACATCGTTCAAGGTTTGAGCCATCCAACCTGAGAGAAATCAATGCTTCTGCATTTTCCCAGAAATGTTTTAGAAATTTCGGTTGTATGAAGTTTTCTGAGCAGGTTGTAGGGTTTGGTTCCCATGTCCCTTTGACAAGCATATTTCCCCAAAGTTGCAAGATAGATAAAGATATCACAGAAGGTATTGAGTTTAGTGGCTCAATAGATATTATTTCTTCAGTCATAGGTATTCCAAATCAAGGTGACACCTGGTTCAAAGGCATGGAATTGTCCCTTGATGATTATAAGATGTTCCTAAAACCTAATGTCAGAGAGACCTCTAAAAATGTTTTTCCTTTTAGACATCTACTTAATATGTATGCCCCTCTAATGAAGCTTATCATGAAGTATTTTTCATATGAAGGAAAATTCTCTAGATTATACAGGTATCATGTTAGGTTACTTATGCATTTCACCTCTACAAGAACACTTAATTTCTGTAATTTTATGTCTAAGAGTGTGGTGAAGATCACTGAAAAAATTCACACTAAGGGACAACCTCATATCACAAATTTGTTTCACCATAACCTGATCAAGATTGTAGTTATGCATCAGCTCTCAGTCAAGAAAATCACTTGGGAATTTTTTTTGGATAAATTAAAGTCTGCTCTTGTCATTAGTCCCACTGTTTCTCCTAGCAAAAGAACATCATCAGGGCCTAGGTTGACAACGTCTATGAAGCATGGTTCAACAAGCAAGTAGGAAAAGGTTTCACAGGCACTTAGACCTAAAGTAACCAAGACATATCAAAGAGGGAACAAGCTTGTGTTTGTTCCACAGATTGTGGAAGGGCAAAGCCTTCTATATCAGCACAACATGGATTACATTTGGAGGATGAGGAGGCTATCCATCATGACATGTGGATAGTGGACTTGGAGTCCCAACATGATCATCAAAACCTAAAAATAGTTATCAGAGAGATAGATTCTTAGATCAGGGAGCTTTTGGACAGTGTGGCAAGAGTCAAATTCGTCATTTCCTTCCTTGAGCAAGAAAATGAGCAGCTGAAGGCAAAGCAGTTGCTTCTAGAAAAATATTTGTTTAAAACTAGTATGCAAGAGTCCAAAGGTAAATTAGTGTTGGGGCATGATGAGCAAGATGAACAAGAGAGGCAGGTTGGGAGGAAAAGGCCTAGGAAAAAGGGTCTCAAAGGAAAATTGCAGAAGGAAAAAGACTAAAAACTACTGAATGAGGATTTGAGTCTTGAAGACAAAATAGATATGGAGATCAACGAAGACAGGGAATACTGCGACAACAACGTAAACGACCATACGGAGAAGATTCTTGATAGAGCTAACATGGAAAATAAAAAGCTGAGGCACATGGCCCATCATTATCAAACAAGCAATCAGATTGCACAAATTAGAATCAAGAGACTGAAAGAAAAACTGAAAGAGGTCTAGGACAACAAAGAGAATCAAGAAAAAGGGGTAAGAGAGTGAAATTAGTGGCTAAAACATCCAATAATTTTTAGCCTATCTTCCATAATAGATAAGGAAAAAATGTTCAAAGTTTTGGAGAAATATGGAATTTTTTGAAATTTTGCAAGAAGAGGCACACTAAAGCATCGTGCTGAGGCACGACCCTTTTTCCCTAGACATCCAAATGAGGTTTTTTCTACATGGATGGATGCATTATGATGAGCGCATGCCAAATATAATACCCTTATTCTTCATGAAGGATTCTCGTTTTGATCAGAAACTCAAAAAACCTCACCTTTTTTACCACTCTACCACTAAATCTGGACTGGTGCGGCGCTCCTGAGTCAGGTTGGGAGAATGAGTTTTTGGAGGCCTTGCCATGGGTCATTTTCCAAAATTCAAGATGATATTGAACTTAGATAGAACAATATAGTTTAACATTCTTTAATACTTCCATTTTGACTTGCAGAAGATACGTAAACATGGCTTCAAACAACCACACCCCTTATGGAAAATTTATTGTTTTGGTGCATGCTGATGCGACATTTTTGCTGACTGGCACGAACCTTCTAGTTTTGGCGTGACACATCTAGTCTGGTAACCTCTTGAGTACTAAATGATGGAAAATTTGAGATTTTATGATCTATTAATGTTACTTTAGGTTTCTTAGTTGGTTTTTGCCTCACTTTATGAGGAAAATTGTAATTAATGAGGAGATATGCTCTCCTCAACTTTAGCCTAAATTGTGGAAACTATCTCAACTATCCTAGTTTTTAGTGAGAACTCATCCAAGCTAGTTATGATGAGCCTTGAATATAAGTTTTGACATAATGAGATGTCATATGTTGTATTTTCCTATATAATATGGAAGGTAATAATTTTCTAGGGGTTGGACATTTGAGGAGGGAACCATTATAGCCTATATTTGACATTTTGGAAATCAAAAGACAAAGTTTGTAGCTATTGTAGTGGGATTCCTGTGGTATGTGTTTTAATAGTGTTTTTTCTTCTTTGATCATATGTTTTAATGTATTGTATATTTTATTTCCATTTCCATGTTTCATGTGCTTGTTTCCTAAGATAATAAACAAAATACATTCATGTAATGCTCTGTTTTGGAGAAGCTTTCACATTATTGTTCAGTTTTCTTCTAATATAAATGAATTCATGAGAATCATGCTTTTTTAGATCCCTACCTATCTCCCATATACAAAATGAAAACCCTAAAGTGTTAAAGTGTGTTCCTACCTTGGCCCATTACATCTCTACAAATCTAATCCTCAAAGCCTAAACCTAGCACCCTCTGACCTAGCTACTTGGTTTTTCTCCCTCATCCAACAAAAAAACCCTAAATCTTTCAAAACCTACATGAGCTTAGCTATCTAGCCTAAAACCCTTTATTATCTAGTCATCTCTTGGCCGTGATTCCATAAAGAGAGCCCTCTCTAGTTTGGTAGGGCTAGCTACCAACCCAAAGGCTTGGTCTTTGGTTATCTCTGTTGATTTTCTCATCAGCCTGGGACATTATGGGGGATAAAATTTTGGTGACGTTGGTGGGGAAATGACTAATATCATTCCTGGGGTTGATTTTATTGGTGCTTTGAAGACTGGTTCTGTGGGTGAAGAATTCCAGTATCCAAAGGAAGGTTGATTTAAGTAATCTCATCAAGTTCAAGGCGTAAAAATTCTGGCTCCTAAAAGATACACCAGGTCAAATCCTAACCCAAATCCACCTACTATTGTTGATGATCCATAGAAGTTAGAAAAACCAAAACTCCCATTCCTGAAAGTGAACCTAGAAAATTGGTAAAAACTACATCTCTATGTGATCAAGTATTTACTATTGAAGATATTTGTTTTGATATTCAGTTTGAGCAATATTTGTTTCGATATAAATTTGAATCTTCCCTTTCATAAGTGGTTTTTGATCCTATTAGGTTTGACTCCTACATTCCTTCTGCTACATCCCTCTTTTCCAAAACTGATCACGAGTTGCGGTTAAATTTTGATAAACTCCAAATCTTAGCAGACCAAATTCAAATCACTACCGATAAATCTTACATCCAGTATCAGCTTGAAAACCTTCCTACTGCTTACTCTTCTACTTCAGCTCTAAACACATCAGCTACATCATTTGTTGTTGTTAATTTACCACTATCTCCACTAGTGTCATCTCCATCAAGATAGCCTATTATAATACCTACACAACCCATTGTAGTACATCTTCTTCCTCCTCCAGTAGTCATGGCAAGGTTTTGTCCTTTAATATTACCCAATAAACTTGTTGCTCTACATCAAAACTATGGTCAAAGACTCCCTTTGTTTGGTGGAACATCAGAGATTACATATCAGCAACATGTTGACAAACTAATAGATTTCATTTACCTTGAAGATGTTGATGAGGAGGATGCAAAGATGAGAATCATAGCTTAGAGTTTTTCTGGAGATGCGAGGAAATGGTTTTACATCTTGGAAGCCAATTCCATAAATAGTTCCTAGCGTTTGATAGAGTTATTCTTGGCCCTGTGATAGGATAAGAAACATCCATTACATATTTTGGCTAAGTATAATGGTATGAAAAGAAACCGAAATGATTCAGAGTACGATGTTACAACACGGTTCAATATGGTTTATAATTCCATTCCTAATGACATCAAACGTCCCCCTAGTTTAGCCCTCCTCCACTATCATCATGCCTTCGATCCAGATATGGGAGAGAGATCTTGCAACCTTGGAAGAGAAGCAGCGTAATGTTGTAGGTGTGGAAGCCAATTTTCTTATCAGAAAGTCCAAAATCAAATGAGAGAAACCTGAGAAGAAACTTACTATTAAGGAAGAGTCTTCTTCTTCTTTTGAGGTAAAGCTTGACACTTTGATTAAAACAATGAAAAGGATGATGGATAAAATTACTATTGCTGATAGACAAGCAGAGCCTTCAATAAGGAATCTGAACTACAGGGGCCAACAACAATCACAATTCCAAAATAAGAAAAAAGAACAAAAAAATCAGGATTCTCAAGGACAAATCAAAACACCATTTCAACAAAACTACACCACAGGCCCAGAAGATGATGAAGAAGAAACAACCAAGGCTAATCATTTCTTTGGATAATATGAATCACTTACCTTTTTGACTGAGGAAGATCAATTTTCTCAGGAATTAATAACACCATGTGATCAACAACTTGTCTGTGCCAATGATGATTCATGGGCAATGTAGACTAGAGAGTATCGAAGGGGATATCAGAATGCCCTCAATCATTTGTAGAAACAATACAACTGGAGGAGAAGAAATGTCCCTATCACATTACATCAAAAAAGGCATAATGTTAAGAAAGATGCACCAGATAAAGAAGCAGCTCTCGCAAATCAAAACAGAGAAAAAGAAATTGTCATTCTGAGTCAGGATAAAAATAATGAAGCTTCTACTAGCAATGCGAGGAAGGACAAGGAGGTTCAAACTGAAAGTCAAAAAAAGGAATCTCAAGCCAAAGGAAAGCTTGAAAGGAAGGACACTACATCAAAAGAGGTACACAAACAATCCAATCTGTTTAGCTTAGAGAATGAAATTGCTAAATTGAAAGTTTCAATTCCTCTAACTGGACTAGTTCATAATGAAAAGTACAAATTCCAAATTTCTAAGATGTTGAAAGTAGATCTAATGTCAGATACTGTCAATGTTTCCAATTATGAGCCTGCAATTTTATTTGGTCCATCTATAGAGGGAAGTCCTGAGGATAATGAAGTTCCTCCTTTCTAACTTAGTTTGGAACTCCATGAGTTTATACTCCATAATGCCATGCTAGATTTCGATGCCTCACATAACCTACTGCCAAAAGCTATTGTCGAAAAATAGGATTAGATATTACTTGACCATACCATGATTTGTATTCCTCTGATTCAAAGAGAGTCAAATGCCTTGGCCTTATCAAAGATCTAGTAGTGCCCCTTGATCAAATCCCAGCCAAAAATGTATTGATGGATGTAGTGGTTGCTGATATACCTCCACGTTTCAACATTTTTCTTTCACGGTCTTAGGGGGAAAAACTGAAAGGAACCATGCAAATTGATTTTTCATATGCTACTATATTGGTATTTGGGCAACTCAAAAAAATATACCGGGAGAAGAAGATGTAATTCATGATTAGTAGCAAAGAAAGACCAAATAATCACCCTATCCATGTTGTACATACCGATCTAGAGTCTTTCATTTTGTATAGCGATTTGAATTCAGTTGATGATGATAGTCAAATTGTTCAGATTTTAGAAGTTTTAGATGTCATAAGTAGTGTACAGGAAGATTTGATTGCAGAAAAACAGGAAAATGATATTGAAAGTTTGCAGCTAGAAATTTCATCTGAAGAGATTGTTGAATCAATGCCGGAAACTCAGATTGTTGAGAGAGTAAGTCATCCTCCAGAAAATCAGAAAGATCGGTCCTCTAAAATTCTATTTCTCGATGAGAAAGAAGGTCTTTGGACCATGGAGTTTGATGGTGCATTGGGGAAGAAAGGAGCTGGAATTGACATGTCGATTCATGACCCTTTGCATCAGTCATCTAAAATTCCTCGAAATGTAAGATTAAGTTCTTATAAATTTGATTTTGATTGTTTGAATAATGAGGCAGGGTACGAAGCACTGATTGCTGGGCTTAAAATTCTGAAAAAACTTGGAGCGAAGAGATTTTCAGTTTATGGCTACTTCAAGTTAATAATTAAATAGGTAAAAACAGAGTACCATGCCAAGCATCCAAGTGTGCGAGCTTATAGAAATGTTTTCCTTGAAATTCTAATTTTTTTTTCAAAGTATACCTTATATTTGATCCCTAGAACTCAAAATATGATGGCTAATTCTCTTACTACTGCAACAAGTATGGTTAAGATTCCTACCCATTCGAGTAAGAAGTATTCAACTCACTTCAAACATTGCCCAAATATCTGTGACAATATGAGATATTGGTAGGTGTTTTGGGATGACAAACAGATCAACAACTTTTTATAGATGGAGGATGAATTTCTAAATTCCCATACTAAAGATACCTGCGATGAAGATGATCAGGAAATTAAAACAACAAAGGTTGAAATTTGGGGGTTGAAGGACAATAAAATTCCATGAGGTCTTGCATTGTTGGAAGAGTTATTTGATCGATATGATGTTGCTAGAAAGCCCACCATGGTCCCTACAGAAATATGTTGTGTGTGGAGCATGATTGTTCAGAGGTCTTTGTTTCAGCTGGAGGTATACCCTAGGAAGTTTTGTACACCCCTCCACGCGGGGGGGTGTGGGGGGGACTTGTCCCCCCCCGCGGGGG
>APFE031729111.1:0-10537 GCA_000404065.3 Pinus taeda | reverse complement strand
CTGCCCCCCCTCTAACCCCCCGGTTCACTACGTAGGTTAGTCGTGGAAAGAATATAACACAACCCAACACCTCTTTTGTAAAACCACAACCAATAAAATATTGAGGGTTGGGTTTTACTGGCCTACTCTTTTTGTAGATGTATACAGTACAGTAATGAGTTGCCATGAGTGCTAGAGTTTTCAAGGGAAAATAACACTTTTCCATTGCCTTTGCAGCCAGTTTTGGTCTCGGCTCCATTTCAGCAGTGGTGTTTTGTTTTTTTTGGTGAAATACATCCTTTGTTGTCTGAACAGTACAAGTGGATCTTGACAACCATGGACTACTCTACGAAATGGATTGAAGCAATTCCAACCGGGAAAGCTATTGATTATGTTGTCATTTAGTTTATTGAAACTAATATCTTGTTTAGATTTGGTAGCCCGTAGAAAATAATCACTGACAATGCCAATACTTTGAAGTCCAAGAAGATGGTGGAGTTCTGTGAAAAATACCATATTAGGTTGGGGAATTCTACCACTTATTTCCCACAAGGGAATGCGCCGGATGAATCCTCTAAGAAATATCTCATCAACACCATTAAGAACGTTCTAGAGGTCAATAAAAAGAACTAGCACAAAAAACTCATTAATGCTTTATGGGCAAACACGGTCAGTACTAAAAAATCCATAGGCATGTCTCCTTTTCAGTTGGTGTATGGGGTAGATAATGTTTTTCCTTCATCCCTTCCTGTCCGCATCATGAAACTTCTATAGGAAGTGAGCAGTGAACCGAATGATGTGCAACGAAGGATAAGTTAAATGATCCATTTACAACAAACTAGGGAAGAAGTATTTCAGAATACTTCCAAACTTCTGGAAAGGATTAAAAATATTTATGACCACAAGACCAAAGAAGACAACTTCAACATGGGTGATGTGGTTTTCCATTGGGATGCACGAAATGAAGAGAAGGGAAAACACAACAAACTTGAAAATCTATGGAAAGGACCCTACAAAATCTCAGCCTTCAGGGGGAAGAATGCTTATGTTTTGGAAGAGATGTATGGTCAAAGTTATTTGGGAGGAGAAATCAATGGTAGGCTTCTCAAGCACTACTACATTTGAAAATTTTCTGCAAATTTTCATGATCATTGTATATACCAATTTACATTTCATGTCAGAGTTTGCAGGTGCTATTTTAGAAGTTTGAAGCCCGAGGAGAAGCCCATAAGACTGCTTGATCAACTGTTGGTTTAAACTTTATGTTTCCTTTGTTTATGGTTTGTAAAAGTCAATCACTCAGTTTTTAGATTGAAGTTAGGTTTTGCATGTTGACTCCATGCCAATGAATATGGCCACTAGGTCTACGGTGTTCTTGACACCTCCTATGGAGCTACCATCACCAGATGGAGCCAATGTTAGTGTCAGTCTATTTTTCCTTCCACCAGTGATCAAATGTTCTCTTTTAGAATGTCCATTGGGGTTTAAGGTCAAGTTTTTGTCATTTCGCTAGGTCTTCCATGCAAAAAATTTGGTCACTTGTTAGCGTGTCTAGGATTATTTCCACTCGTTCAAGATTTCCATGTCTGGTCACTTCCATCACTTAGTTGGATGTTCTATCATTGAACATATCGTTATCATCAGTTCAACCATGTTACCATGGTATACATTCTGCTCAATACCTCCATTAGGTATAGTGTTTCATGTTGGATTATGGGGGCCTAACCCAGGTTCAACGTTAGTTATCCAAACAAATCCCTACACTACTGGACCTTTCGGCAATAGCTCACAGAGCACAGGCTGAAGTCTCACCCCAAGTAGTATGGGGGGATGCTGGAACCAAGTTTCCGCACCCTTGAGATGGATGTGATGTCGGTTTATCCCAACTATACCTACCTTCGTGCAAGTTGCTTATCCCTCTGTTCTACCCTTCAGTACCCTCACGAACTGTTACAATCGGCTCCTATGTATCCCTAACCAAGGGTTGATATGCTTTCATGCTGCTAGGGAAGCGAAATATGATATTCCCAAACTATGCTAAGCATCTTACTTATCTTACTAACAGACCTTCGCTAGCTTCACATAAATAGATGTTCTTACTTGCTTTCACTTAACTGATATAGTTATACACATTTGCACATCATATAAGCATTAGAAGTGAAATTCATACCGAATATAATAGATGCATAAATAGTAAATTAAGACGCAAAAATTATAGAATACTTCTCTTTATTAATAATTCTAGATGATTAAATACTTGATTTGCCCTGTGCAGTCAGCTGCAGGGGTCCGCGCACTCAGCTTCAGACTTC
Organism: Pinus taeda; assembly: GCA_000404065.3. NCBI lineage: Eukaryota > Viridiplantae > Streptophyta > Pinopsida > Pinales > Pinaceae > Pinus > Pinus taeda. The sequence continues at coordinate 8,246 of APFE031729111.1, read as the reverse complement.
TACGTCTATGCACACTCAGCTGCAGAGCCTCTACCTATGCTATGATCCAAAATTAGACTTCTACTCCAAAGATATGATTCAATTCTTCGCCATTGATTAGTTGATTAGTTGATTGTTTTAACTTAATTAGAGCTTCGCTCTATTTATACAATCCATGGTCTGCAAACCATGGGTAGATATTTTACAACTGAAATTACATTATTAAAGAAAATACGGACAACCCTATGACTCTTTAACATCTACATGCTCTGCGACCACAAAATGCGGAGTCTTTACATTAGGATTAAAAAATTGGACCAAAATCTGGACTTTCAGCCCCAAAACTGGCCTTAGGGGATCCCGTGTCCAAAAAGCCCCCAACACAAACATTGTGACTCGCCCTCGAGTCACTCTATAGGTACGAAGATATTAGCATGAAGACCTCCTAGATCTGTTTGGATTGCTGGAATTGCGACATCGCACTGAGCAGCTACTTGCAAAAATTCCTCCACATGTTGTTTGGTCACCGTTGCTGCTAAACTGCTACCCTGAATCCTCTACTGAGTTGCTTGTAGTTGCACAATCTTTGCATCAATAGAGGTTGTAATTGTATAAGCCTCATCGATCCATGGCTATAGGCATGCTTTTAAGACTTCTTCCTTATGTCGAGTGGCATCCACCTGTTCCTTGAGCATCTTTGCCTCCTGCATCCTTGCAAGCCTCTGTGTAAGGGAAATTGTCTGCGTGGTCCCTTTTACTTTTTCATACTTCTATTGTATCTTGCACACCTCTGTCTCTAGGCGCTCTACATTTGGGTCCTCCTACATGGTGGTTAGGACCTTGAATGAGTGTTCGAACATCTGCATGCAGTCTGCCACTGTGCTATCAACCACTGTTGTTGCTGCTGTAATAGCAGTGATGCGCCGTTCCTTGATTTCCAACAAATTTGAAGGCTGAGCCTTCAACTGCAGTTCTGCGATTTGCAGACTTAACTCCAGCTAAACCCTGGCCATCTCTGCTCTAGCGTCACGCACCCCTGTGGCCAATTTTCAGACGTGTGCCTCCATCGGTTCTTGTGCCTAAATGTCCAACTCCAAGACCATATGACAAGATTCCTCTACAACCTACATTATCTGCCTATTATGCTCCACTGCCTCGTTGCACTACAAGCCCAACTTGCTCAATGTTGATGCACTGCTCGCTCATCACCTCTAGTGCACGACTCTCCCTAGCTCGAAGTTCTGCGGTGAATCCATCCTGTAAGAGGTAGAGCATATCCTGAGGGAGCAACCATGTTTAATCCTACCCCTTTCAGACTGCTAACCATAGGCATGTCGACCTCATTTTCCATAGTGAGCACCCCATCAGGTAGCAGTACTGCGTTGGTCACCCTTGTGTGCAACATCTCTTGGGTAGCTGTAGTGCTGATCGTGAGGCTGGTGGACACTGTACCAGCCTATGGAGTGCGTACCTGCAACTCTGTCCTGAGATCCTCCAATACCAGTTGCTGTTGTTCTTCAAATTGTTGGAGGGACTCCGTGGTGACATCCATCACCATTTTTCCGATGTCATGCAAATCCCCCTCAGTGAGGGTGATTGGGTTAAAAGATGTTTTGGATGCCTTGGTTTTCTTCCGTGGCACTGTCTCCTCTTATGGCCGCAGACGCTTGAGCTAGGTGGACGTCATTTGCGGGTCCGCGCCACCTTGTTCTGTGTCTGTCTTTGGTTTGGGTGAAGGTGAATTCTGTCCTTCACGCTCTTCTTCCCCTGTTTTCCGTTGTTCTGCCAACTTCACAGCATAACACGCTGCCTGGGCCTTAGCCGCTGCTTCCTCTTTCCTGCACTTCTCTACCAGCTGCGCCATTAGAAGCTTTGTATCTTCCTTCTTGCGCTACATGGTGGACTTGTCCATTTCCACTATGGAGCTAGCTGGAGCGTGCCACTCTGACGGCCAAGACTCAAGGACTATGAATATTACATCGTGAGTTGCTAGGTATGGTAAATCATGCCACATCTTCATAGGGTCCTTCCATGCCCTGATGAAGACATGGTGGAAATCTGATTTGAACTCTACAAAGCTCTATAAACTATTGTATACTGTGGGTGACAACTGTGGCTTGCGATTGATCCCCATCCGGATATTCAACTCCATTAATATCCAAAATATCTTGCTCTCCTTTATCTATTGCACGTCCCTGGTCACCCATAGTGAAGCGTACTTCGATGCCTATGGAAGGCCCTGCGCGACCGAAGGAAACTGATTATCTCCGGGCAGCTCCCATGCCACCAGTACTATCGAAAATAGGAGCCATGCGTAATGAAATGTTTTTCCGTACTCCTGTGCCTCACGAGAGTTCGCAAGGAACTCATTGCATAGTTCTCCCAGTTGAACTAGACTCCTTCTGGACATTGGGCCATGAGTGCAACCACGGGTGCAGGCACCTCAACTGTGTGGCACTTCTGCATCAGCTTCCCTACTAGGATTTGTGTCACGACCTTGACGACAGGGTTGTTAATGCTAGAGATGGTGTATCCTCGCTTCTTCTTCTCTAACTTGAACCTCTTCTTCATTGCTTTCGTGAGGGCCAACTTGCCACCTTTTCCCTTTGAAATGTTAGCTGGATCCTCTCCTGAGTAGGGTAGCCATGTAATTCGATGAATTAGATGGTCTGTGATGGGGATGGGCTCCTCTAGCCACAAGCACCCATCATGCACCAAGAAGAGCAACTGCCTGATGACAAAGACGGTCACTGGGGCATGGTGGTAATGTGGTACCTAGAGGAGGTTTAGCAATCTGACTTTCTATACACGTTTGAGCCATGTGTGCAGATCCAATTGAATTATTCCAACAATCTCCTCAATCCTCTGGCACATTAGCTTCATAGTCGCTAAATGTGGGAACTTCTTCTGGTCTGCGAGGTCCCAATCTTCGAATTTCAACACGGGAACCCACCCCAGTTGCAGTCCCTCAAAAATAATATTGTCTACGAGTATTGGAGTTTGCAAAGAGCTCTTGCTCTCATCTATATCCTTTGGCACCTTAGCTTTACCCTTGTGCAGAGGAACATATTCTGACAACCGGGTAATAGGGTCCGCACCCTGGATTTCAACATTCATCTCTACATACTCCTCCTCCACCAGGATTTCTTTAGAATCCTCCTCATCGACCTCTAGATTAATGGCCTTCCCCTTTTCCTGCAATGTGAGCTTGGTCCTTAGTGGATTTTTGGGTGAGATACGCACCAGGGTCATGGCCTTCTCATCCTTCTTGGGTCTCAATGTTTGTGGTGATTTAGGGACCTCAACAATTATTCCAGTGCTCTTTGGGGCTTCCACTTCAGCAATTTCCTGCGCGACTTCCGTGGGTGTCGAAATCATTCTAGTCAGGAGGTCCTGCGTCTCCTTCTGTAATGTTTCGAACATTGAACTTGCTCTCAAAGCCTCAAAGTTCGAAAGGTCTATACACACTTGATAGCGTAGCAACTTAGTTCTCAAAATTCCAAGTTTTTTTCGCTGGACAGCCACTTGTAATTTATAGGACCTTTTGAATTTTAATTCGACTGTTCCCCACACATTCGGTCCATTAATGCTAAATTGGTGGTAGATTTTCAAGAATCTAGCCCATAAAGCTCACCTTAAATTCCTGTCACCCGCTCCATTTGGCTTGAAACCAACCACCAAATTGTGAATAGTGACTTTAACGGTCACTTTCTGGCCAACCTATGTATGAGTGTGTAGAGCATTGGAAAGGTATGTTTTAACGAATAACTTAGTGGTGTTTCAAGCAATAGTTGTAACCTTTTCTTTGTTATACAATAGGGAGAATGCAAAAAGAATCAGTACAAATGACCCAATCACTGAAAGTTATCTTCTTTATGCAGGAAAAGACAAAAGTAGGAAGGCGCAGTGCAAAACAAGAGTCCCATGAGCAGCTAACGGCTGTCCCTCTAAAACCAAATAAAGTCCAGACTAGGGCGAGTAAATCAAGGCAGATCAATCCGGGACGAGATGAAGGACTGTCAGTTCGGAAGGCTAGGCAGAGAAAAGAAAGGAGTTAACAGTTCGTTACATTTAATTATTTTGTTGTTTAGTTAACTCCGCCATTACTTGTATAAAAAGGGGCGGCATTGAAGACTTAAGGATGTCTGGAGTATCTTGTATTTTTACTTTCTGTTTATAAGCTGCACAGTTGGTTAAACTCAGACTATCGAGTCTCTTTGAGACTTAGTTTTGTTGTACTATCATTGATGCGTTAATATAATATATTTGGTGTTATTTCCCCCCTGCATCTGAAGTAAGTTACGGCGGTGTGCCATTGGAAGTTAAGGGCCCGGCTCCAACGGACACTGGCTGATTGTATCATTACAGTTTGGCTTCGTGTGGTTTGTTTATTGTTCTCAATAATCTGATATACGTACATGCTGTTCCATACTTGTTCATCAGTAGTTTTCCTTTTGTAAATCTTTGTAACAAGTTTACATCATATTTCCAGAATTGATCACATAACATTGTTCTGAGTTGTTCACTTCCGTTACAGAATTTATAAGTGGAATGTTTCAGCTACATATGGTTGGAGTAATGGACTACTGGTAATCGTTTCAGATTATGTTTATATATGATTGACGTTTCCTGTTTATGGTGATTTGCTGTTCCATTTGATTAAACTGTCTACTTGTACAAAAGATTTCTCTTCCTTTGTATGTAAGTTGATGCCAAGAATTGAGAGTGTTGAACTCGCGAGATTTAGTTCCTTTCCTGCCGTTCCTTTTTACTGCTGTTCCATTTCTGAATTGTTGTTCCATTCTGCTTTCTTGCTGTTCCTTTTTACTTGCATTCATTGGTATTGTGTGGGAGGAGGATCAAGGCTGTCGTGAGACACAACAGACGCTATTATTCTCCCAGATCCATGATCCATACTCTAATTCCTTTTTCAGTTTCTAAAGGGATGGGTTACTGCTTTCGTACCCTTGACTGACAAAGTTGCCGTGTGTGATTTCTTTATGCAAAAGTAATTTAGCATAGCTTAGCATCCGTTTACTATTGTATTTCTTAGACCTATACTACTAAGAATTACTCTGACAAATAGCCTCAAATCGAGATACCCTTCACAATAACCAAACGCTCCTGGATTGACTTGTAATGTGAGATAACTAGAGGTGAAAAAGGCCCTTGTTACAGCTCTACAGAGTGCAGCTATCTTCGCACTGTCATGGACCTTGTGACACTTTGCTGCTTCGTGAAGTCCTGACATCGCACAGCTCCCGAGTAGTGTATTTTGATAGTCCCGTGCCTCCTTTCAGCTACTTGGAGTGCTAAGACTATGCTTTGGTCGGCTAGTCAAATGCCTGGGCCACCTGTGTATGGCTTCAAATGACTACCATTCACTTTTCCTAGGAAGGGATCTCCATTTAACTTAACCAGCTAGACCGCACCACCATTGGTAATCTCCTTAATAAAATACAATCCCAGCCAATGCATTCTGAGTTTCCCTGGAAATTTATCAAACTTACTGTGATACAACAGCACCAAGTCATTCACCTTGAAGGTGTGCAGCTTAATATGTCGACCGTGCCAAGCATTTTCACGCTGCTTTTGGACGTGTTGGTGAAATCCAACGAAGAATCTCTCTTCTTCTAGCTCATCCAACTACGTGAGCCTCTCTTCCAGAGCTCTGCTATCTGTCATACCTGTGAGCATTGCTATGCAAAGAGTAGGCATGATGTACTCCATAGGAATTACGACTTCCACTCCATAGACAAGCCTAAAAGGTGTCTGTCTCATCAGCTTCTTGCATGTCATCCGATAGGCCCATAATACTGTAGGTATGCGAAGGTCCCAATCACTTCGTTGAGCATTGCATACCTTGGTCAACACATTTTCAAGAACTTTGTTGAACACCTCCACTGTTCTGTTAGCCTGTGGGTGATAAGGTGTGCTCTTTTGATGATACACCTGAAATTCTTCTGTTAGTGCGCTGATCGTTTCGTTCAGAAAGTGTGTACCCCAATCACTCATAAAACCCTTTGGGTATCTAAATCACGTCAGTACATGCTCAAATAGAAACTTCGCGGCAGTCGCACCCGTGCAATCCTTCACCAGCTATGATTTTTTTGAACGAGTCAAATACTCCATCGTAGTGATAATGTACCTCGTGCCTGTCTTTCCTTGAGGCTGAATAGGTCCTAAAAAATCTATTTCCCACTTTTCAAAAGGTTGTAACTTCATTTGTGGATTCAAAGGCATCTCATCCCTCCATGATGACCTACCTGTTCTTTGACATAGGTCGCACGCCTTGCAATATTCTTTTGAATCCTGATGAAGGGTTGCCACCACAACCCTGCGCGTAGAATATTCTGCGTGGTTGCTCTTCCTGCATAATGTACACTCGTGGCACCCCCATGAGCATCCGCGAGGATGCTGCTTTGTTCAAACTCAGGTACATTCCTTCAAAATATTTCATCATTCCCCATCTTGTATAGATGCCCAACAATGACAAAGAAATCTGTCGCGTGTACCACTAATTCCTTATTTTGTTTGACAAAGTATCCTTTCGGTGCAGTTACTGTTGTTAGGAAATGTATTATGTCCTCAAAATGGCCATCCATGACGCGCACAACAAAAATATATGCATTAGGTAAACCTTCCCCCAAATTAGTAGGTTCCTCCCCTGTCTCAATGTGCGATAGGTGATCTGGTCCCGCATTCAATCATCTAGGATTCACAACAACTTCAAAATCATATTCTTGGAACAATAAATCCATCTGCAGATGCGCCCCCCCAACAATGGCTTATTGACCAAGTACTTCAGCGCGGAATGATCCATATACATCTTAAAATGACCTCCTAGCAAGTAGTGTCGATACTTCTAGAGTGCATACACCATAGATATTCCCTCGCGTTCAGTGGCGGAATAGTTCTTCTCTGCTTTGGATAATTTGCGACTTGTGAACGTGATAGGGTGGTAGAAGACTTATCTGCCATCCTGTGTTAGTACCGCCCCCACCGCTATACATGATGCATCAACATGTACATGAAATTCTTTCTCTAGTCCAAGAAGACTAGAATTGGCGCGGTAACCATCTTTTCTTTCAATATATCCAGGCTTTTCTTGCAGTCATGATTCCAGCAGAATGAGACGTCCTTCTTCAATAAATTTTTCATTGGCGCGGTGATCTGGGCATAGCCTTTGATAAACTTTCTATAATATCCCATATGCCCCAATGTAGCACGTAGCTGTTTCACACCCCGTGACGCTTCCATGTTTAGAATCACCGCAATCTTCACAGGGTCTACCATTAGCCCTTGTTTGAAAACCACATGCCCCATCAAGCGCAAGCTTGCTACACGGTGCTTAACTAGTCTAAATACAATCCAGTCATCAAAATAAACTTCCAGGAACTTATGAATATATTCCTTGAATGTCGTAACAAACACGTGTGAAAAGATAGCCGACGCATTCTTTAACCCAAACGACATTATAGTGTATTGAAAACAACCCCACTCAGTCGCAAAGGTTGTCTTGCTCCTATCCTCTGGTGCGATTTTGATTTGGTGGTACTTAGAGAACCCATCAGTGAAAAAGTATGCTTCTTGGCCACCTACATTGTCCAACACTTCATCTGTGAATGGAGTTGGGAAAGGATCATGTGCACAAGCATCACTCAACTTCCTAAGATCCACGCATATCCTTATCTCATCCTTTTTCTTCTTCTCTTGCACCACTAGTGGGCTTACCCAATCAGACTCTTCCATGGGCTTAATGATGCCTGTGGCTAGCATTTTGTCTAGATCTAAGTGGACCTTCTCCTTGTATTTCGGATTTAGGTAGTAAGTCCTCTGCTTAATTGGCTTCACGTTGGGTTTTAACATGATCTTCATCACTCCTAGATATCTGATTATTCCTTTCAAATTCATAAACTTGGTGGGGAATAATCCCTGATATTCATAGAGTTATTTAGTGACCTTATCCACTGTCACATTGTCCCTGTAGTTTCTGCTTTTTTCGAATTTGGGCTCTGCCTCCGTACCAATGTTCACCTGTCTATTTTTCACTGGCACGGTTATATCAGGGTTCTCTATCTATGATCCTTGAACCTCGCGGTGGCCTTTTGTCTTTGGAATGTTAATCTTTCATGGATCTTCATCCTCTTCTTTAGTAGTTACATTATAACATTCCAGTGCACGACTCAGTTGAGTAGCCCATTCAGGTTGCGTCAGGTCTAAAGGATCCTGTGGGATCCTAAAGATGGTTACTTTCACCTCTTCTA
>APFE031729101.1:0-13924 GCA_000404065.3 Pinus taeda | reverse complement strand
GGAAAAACAAGCTTCAATTAACGATCATTGTTGGGCTGTCTTATATTCTTTCCACGACTAACCTACGTAGTGAACCGGGGGTTTAGAGGGGGGGTGGAGGCCCCCCTTCGTTGCGCCGATTGTGCAGCAGGGGGGTCATAAGGGGGGCAGCATCCCCCCCTGTCCGGAGGGTTTGAGGGGCGTGGGTAGCCCCCCTCTACTGGGTTCGGGGCAGTGCCCCGAGAATTTTTTTTTTGGACCCTATATTAGGTTGGGCGAACCTACCTATGGTTTTTCAGTCCATGGTTTCGGATGCGATGGTTTTTGATCCATGGTATTGGATGCTTCGGCATGTATAAATATGTATTGTAACATTGAAAGGAATATAATGAAAAATCAAGCTGGTAGTCTCGGTTTTGAGATCCAGTGGGAAATCTCTGTGTATATGTGTTTTATGTGTTATGCTCTCGTATTTTTATTTTTCATGTGATTTAGAATTTGTATGCAGGTAATTTTTGTACAGGTTTAAAACCTACATTCTGGCAAGTACCTCTTTATTTTTGACAAGCTTGAGGAGGATAACATTTGCTTAGTTATAAGCTCATCCTTCGGATGAGTCCAACTTAGTTAGATTCGAACCCTAAGAAGGAGTGGTTCATTCCTGTTTGTAATTGAATAGGTCCTTTACTGTTAAATTTTAACGAGTCCAGTATCGGAGAAACTCGGCGTTTTTCAATTTTAGGGAGTCAGAAGAAAAACTTAAGAAAACTCCATGGTTGTCCTTTTTCGTAAATTTGTGTCACCCAAGCCCGAAAAAGTATAAAATAATACTTCAGGAACCGCTTGACCATTATGATCAAGGAGTACTTTTCATAATTAGTGCCTTGAATCTGAAAGAGTAAAAAAGCAATCGAAAACACGTCATTTTATTACCAATATCGAACTCGAAACGACAAAAGTCTGACAATCTTTTCAGGTTTATACGGTCAAAAAAGAGCTGTAAGTGGACCGTCTTTTTAATTCCGGTTTAACGAGTTTAAAAAGAGAAAAACTCGGCAATCTTTTCATATTTTATGAGTGGGAAAAGAGCGTAAAGAGGACTCAAAATATTTTTCATCGAAAATGATCATTCATCCCCGAACATCCTGTTTTCTGCACAAAAACTCGAATGATTACGCATATCTGTTTAAAAATTAATAAAAATGTACCAAAAATGACCTTTTCAAATTAAAAAATAAATAAATTAAAAATTTATTTATTCAAAAAATCTTATAAAAAGGGGTTTTACAAGTTCATTTTCACTGTTTGGCTTTGGAGTAAAAAGTAAGAGCTTTTGGTAAGAAAACTTCCTGTGAAGATTGCGGAAAATACGACCGCTAGAATCAAAAACCCTCTTCTCTTGGTAATCCACGTCGTCCCTGACTTGCATTTCATCCATTTGAAATTTTGTTTTAGACTTTAAAATTTAATTTTTAGAAGGAAATTTGGGCAAAAACGCGCCCGTGGTGGTTGCACAGGTGCGCCATGTGGCCCCTGCATACCCCAATTTTTCCGTGCACAGAGAAAAGTTTGTGTGCCACACCTATTATTAAGGAGAAGTTTGCAACTATGCACTGTCTCTAAAAGAATGGGTGCGAACCCCACGGAACACGGATTTAAAACCCTAATTTCTTCATTTTTGCCCCACAGATTTTGAATTGAAATGTTCTAAACCACCTATTTTGCAATGTAGGTACACAAGATGCTTGTTTGGCGGGAAATAGAGCACGAGGATGTGGACCAAGCCGCATTACTCCATCCACCTTCATTACAGGCATTGAGAGCATGTAGATTGTTTAAATTCTGGGCCATACCCGGCATGAGGGCATAGGTAGACTTTCTGCAATGGCTGGTAGACAGGTGGAGCATTCAGGACCAGTGCTTCGTTATTGGCGGAAACCAGCTCGAAATTGAGCCGGAAGACATATACTTCTTGATTGGCTTGCCCAAGAGAGGTGAGGAATTATCTCTGTTCGGATCTAGGCCAGGTGGCTAATCTGTCGCTAGTCTCCGACTAGAGTTTTGCAATGTCCAAATTGCGGACAAACGGATAGATGTTAAAACCATCTCCCATCTTGAACTAAAAGTGATCGCATTTACTGTCACCAGACTCTACGGGAGCACAACATTGCATCTAGCTACTAGTTCCCAAATGCGCATGGCAGTAGACTGCTTTCGAGGCACCATCTTCAACTGGTGCGATGCTGTATTGGCCAATGTGAAGGGCCAATTGACTAGGGCAAAGAATGGACAACTAAAGAAATTTGGATATGGTTATTTAGTTGTGAGCTTTGCCCTAGAGAGGGTACCTATGCTGGTTCCACAGTAACTTACCGTTGAGGCTGGACTTCCCCGAGATCCTAGGGTTATGCGTTGGGTTGTAGTTATGGCCCCTCATCCTGAGGAGGGCACTGAGGTTGTTCGATTCTCACCCGAGTATTTTCGTTGGTTAGAGAACCAACTCTTTGTGATTTAGGATTTTCCATATGCTGGGATGGATTATCGTGGTGATCCCGACATGGCTCTTCCACCAGGAGAGCAATGGGATGATAGAGGTAAAAATCATTTTCAACATTTTCGAGATTTTTTAATTAATTTTTTTTTAATTAAATCATCCCAAAACTAATAGTAAAAGGCTTTTAAATGCAAATGTGGGTCCACGGCGACCAGCCGCTCTCCAGCCGTATGATCGAAGACATCCAGCTGCTGCAGCACCGACCCCACAAGACCAATCAGCAGAGACCTTGGCCGAATTGGAGGGTCATCTAGAGCGCTTGACAGCAGATATTTTGGAGACCAGCATAGATGACATTCCTCTTAGGCTACAACGCTATGTGATTGGGGTCCCAAGACCTTTTAGGAGGTTCCTTTGTAGGGTGGCCCGAGCAGTGGTGTCTTATCGTGATCATCACCAGTGATAGGATGATTGCCTTGTAGACTCATTTTTGGACCTTTTTATTCTATCATTTTTGCCAATCATAAGGTGTTTTTCAACCTATGATCGAAGACGATGTATATTTTGACACACTTCTATGTTATGCTATATTACTATTATTGGTTATCTTGCAAAACATGTTATGGGATGTTTTTAAATTTACTGTTTGATTTAATGCAAATGTCTATTTAACATTTGAGAAGCAACTGCATTTGCTAATGTATTTAAATATCTTGGAATGTGCTAATATTCGATTTTAACTCAAATTCTCTTCCAAGAGACGGACTCTCAAGAATATCCAATAACACTGGCTTTCTAATGCATAAACTCTATTAGTTGTAATACAACGAGTTCCAAAATCTAACTAACAATCAAAGCCCGAATTCCAAATGAAATGGATTCAGATAATAACTCAATCACTACACTGTATTCTGCAATGTTGTTCGTTGTTTGACCGAGGCTTACCCCATGCATAGATACTAACTCGTCAGAGGGCGAATAGATAACCCAAGCTGTAGAAGAGATGTTCCGTGTACTATGACAAGTGCCATTAGCAAAACCAATGTATGTTTGGAGATGCATCGACATCTGCAATATCAAGAATAAAATCAAGATAAGAAGGAATAATGATGAAAAACACTCTCTAAAGTAAAGCACGCATTCCTAATCTAAAAACACACCAAACTTAGAAAGAAACTAGTCTAAAAATCTCCAAACTAATCTTTAAGCATAATATCGCTTTAGATAAAGCCCATTCCTAGGTTTACCTAAAGAGACACCGTCAAAATCTTCTAACTCATAGGCCCCTTTTGCCAGCTTTCGCTTAACAATATACGGACCATGCCAATGGGTACAAATTTTCCAACCCCTAGCTTATCGTTTTCTTGATCATAAAGTAAGACTAGGTCTCCTTCCGAAAAATTGCGGGGTGTAACATTCCGATCATACTAAGCTTTAATTCTTTTGGCATGAGTTTCGATAGCTAATGCAGCATCACGTCGATTCTCATCTAATTGAGCTAAGTATAATAAATGTTTTTCCTCTTCGGAAGTGGCTGGTAATAATTGTACGGCAATTTGTAATGACGGGATTTCACATTCAATGGGTAGTACTACCTCTAAACCGTAAACCAGTTGAAAGGGAGTAAAATCTGTTGATGTTTTGACTGAGGTTCGGTATGCCCAAAGCACTGAAAATAACATGTTATGCCAATTCGACCTATGAATCCCAATGATTCATTGGATCATAGTGACTAGAACTTTGTTGATTGCTTCAACCAGACCATTTGCATGTGGGTAATATGGAGTGGAACTATGGTGACGCAGGCCAAGCTGATCTGTAAGTTCAGCCATCATGATGTTTCAAAAATGACTCCCATGGTCAGTGATAATCGCTTGAGGAACACCAAACCTAGTAATTATGTGATTGAAAACGAAAATCGTAGAAATTTTTCCATCTGCCGAAAATGTAGGCATCGCCTCGGCCCACTTGGTAAAATAATCTACTGAAAGGATGATATACGCATGCCCCCCGGTCGAGTGAGGGTTACATGTAATAAAATCGATACCCCATTTTGCGAATGGTCCAACGACAATTATAGGGTGGAGAGGAGCAAGTGGAGTGCACATCTTATGATCAAAAATTTGGCAATTGTGGCATTTCTGGACTGCAGCGATACAATCTTTGAATAATGACGGCCAGAAATAGCCAGCGTGCAAGATCTTTTGGGCTGTGGCATACCCAGACATATGACTGCCACACGCTCCAGAGTGATAGTCATTAAGAACCTTTTTAGCCTCGTCATGAGTTAGACAATGTCGGAAAACAGAATCCACCCCACGACGATAAAGAGTATCTCCAATAATAGTGTAAGGTTGGGATTGTAAACGTATTTTCCAGCGCTGAGATCGTGATATGTCAGGCCAAAAACATTGGGTCTGGAGATAGACAATGATATCTCCATACCATGGATCAATAGTGTTGATAAGGAATAAGGATTCATCTACAATGGGGTCTTCTACCACATGTTCGGTATCAGCACGAGGGAAGTCACACATCAATTCCGAAAAAACCAAAGACTTCTTTCACTTGGCCTGTTCAAATTCCAAGTCAAATTCCTACAGGATGACAATCAATTTGGAATACTTGCCCCCTAGCAATTGTTTAGTTAAAATGTATTGCATAGGGTTACATTCAGAAATGACGGTGGTTTTACGAAGTAAAATGTAATGACGAAATCTTTGAATAGCTTGTACTGCTGCCAAGGATAGTTTCTCCACACGTGAATATTTTAACTCAGTCGGAGTTAGAGTCCGACTAAGATAATAGATCACATGTTCACTCTCAAATTCATCCTGTTGAACTAAAACCATCCCAATGGTGGAATGGGAAGTGGCGAGGTACAAGAAGTAATCTTGGTTGTAGTTGGGAGGATGCAATAACGGTGCATGGGTCAACACGTATTTAAGTGCATTGAGAGATTTGTTAGCTATCTCATCCCAAAAGAATGGAGTGTTCTGTCTCAACAACCTGGTGAAACCTTTTGTAATCTCGGCATAGTTAAGAATGAAATGACGTAAAAGGTTTGCTTTCCCTTGCAAACTTTGGAGTAGGCAAAGAGTCGAAGGAGGTGGTAATTTAACGATGGCTTTGACCTTCGAAGGATCGACATGAATGCCAGCTTTGGATACAACAAATCCCAGTAAACGACCCGTTTCTATACAGAAAACACATTTTTGGGGATTCAGCCTAATCTGAGAATGCCTACATCTCATAAAAATTGCTCGTAAATGAGTGATATGGTTGGCTCTACGTAAAGATTGGGCAAGTAAATCATCGAGATAAGGCTACACAATGTGCTTGATGTCATGAAACGCATAAGACATAGCCTTTTGAAAAGTTGCGCCAGCATTCTTCAATCCAAAAGGTAACTTGAAATAAGCAAAGGTCCCCCATGGACAAATGAATGCCGTTTTTGGTTGGTCGACAGGTAGAATGTTAATTTGATTGTAACCAGAAAAGCCATCCATAAAGGAGAAAATTTCACTACCGGCACAATCATCGATAATTTGATCGATATAGGGTGTTGGATAATTGCCCTTGGGACAAGCACGATTAATATCCCTATAGTCAATACATATTCTTATTGTCCCTTGCTTTTTAGTAACCGGAACAATATTTGATACCCAATCTGTTAAAGGAATTGGATAAATGAAACCTGCATTAAGTAATTTCTCAACTTCTATTTTGATGGTAGCAGCTTTTCGTGGGTGAATCTGACGCAAATGTTGCCAGACGGGTTTATCATCTCGGTAAGTTTTGATCTCATGAAAAACAATTGAAGGATCAATTCCTAGCATTTCCTCATAGGACCAGGCAAACACGTCACAAAATTCTTGAAATAGGGCTTTATATGTTTTGACTTCAGTGTCTGTACAAGAAGCACCTATGTGAATGTTTTCAACAATCCCAGGTTTGACTGAAATGTCGATAGGAACCATTCGAGAATATTTGCGAAATTGTGTTCAGAATCAGGATGTTTCAATGGATTCTGCGGTTATTTGACATATTCAACAATAAAAATAGATGAAAAATCATTCTCAAAATGATCAATCTTAGGGTAAAAACGAAGATCGATGATGAAGATCTTCCCATGGTAACTCATCAATAGACAAAAGTTTCCGAATTTGCTCATCGGTGTGAATAGTTTCAGGAAAGGTTGTTGAATCTAAGGTTGAGATTGAAAGTGATTCTCCATGGATCACATTCACTAGATCAAGATTGGTTGAACTTGAGTCGGAAAACCACTGTACAACCTGATAAGAAACTTCAAAGGGACTCAAAGGCATGGCATCACCAAAAGAGTCCACCTCGGAATCGAATGGAACGATCCAAGGATTGTCAAGAACAATGGATTCTGGCGAAATCATATGAACAGTTGTGAAAGGAGATGGTATGTTGGAAGGAGGAAATGAAAAAGTTCCGAATAAACCAGAATCTTTAACTAATCCTACCCCAACATCCTTATAAGGGGTAGCGGTTTTACCAACATGTTGAATACTCTCAGCAGAGGATGGGTCGGATGAAAAGTAAGTTAACTGATCTATTGTAATGATCTTTCCATTATGTGGAAAATTAATAAGCCGAAAGACCGATGAAACAATAGAATTCATGGCGTACGACCAGCTACGACCCAAAAGAAGGTTGTAATCCAGAAGGGCATCAACCACCTCCACATCCAGATTAAGAGTTTTTCCTTCAACCCCTATAGGTAAGTCCTGCAAAATGCCATAAAGATGAAACCCTCGGCCATCAAAGGTCTTCAGAATCGCCGGGGATTGATTAAGTGTAGGAGAACCAAGGGCTTTCCAACACTGTATCGACATAATACACGTTGAAGCTTCCTCATCAATCACAGTCCTAAAGCAAGGGCTGTTTTTGACTAACACTGGAATCTAAAAAGCCATTTGATGAGGTAAATGAGGTGTACTATTTTCTAAATCGAAGACTATGAGGTTTGAGTCTTGAAGATCGACAGCTCCTATAGCCAAGAATAGCAATTTCCATTGTGCTAGACAAGATTGCAGCACCTCCAAAGCTGACATTGGTGAAGGTGAAATATCTAAATCTTCAACAATGTTATAGTTCTGAGTAGCTCTCGCATGTGGATTGAAAGCTGACTTTTGAAGTATACCTTTAGCAGGCGGTTGGATTACTAAGTTTGTATTAGGTTTCTCGATCTGTAGCGGGTCGGAACCAGACGAAGCTGAGGTTGATGGACTGGAATTAGAAGATTCCACTTCCTTACCACGAATAGGACTCTTACTTCCATAATCTTGCGATCATGTTGCAATCCTTACATGGGACATCATCATTATGGGCTCTTCCAAGGCGCTAGAGGAAGAACCTATCATCTTACTGTCTTGATTCGGAAAAGGATCCTTCAAAACAATAGGTGTTTGAGAACCTTTGACGATTTTCGCAACCTTAGCACGATGTGGACAATCGCTTGTAAAATGCTCCTCATCGCAGATGAGACAAGGATGGCGAGGTTTACGTTTCTCGTTAGTAGATTCAGGTTTATCTGATTTCTCATTCGAGTTTTGCTTATTCTTCTTCTTGCCTTTCTTCTTACTGCCAGATTTTGATTTGGCCATAGATGATTCTATGACATGGACATTGGCAGAAATTTCAGTTGAACACTCTCCCTTCGGGGAATCTGGTAAAGTTATAATAGGAGAAGAATTCTTGGAGGATTTCTTCTTACTTTTGGTATTAATAGTACCAATCATATCGTCAGCAGCATGAGACCCTGAGGGAGGTGCAGTTATTTGATTTTGTTTTGGAAGGTCGGGGATTTTCTCCTGTAAAGTACCTGACTGTGTATAAAATAAGTCAAGGTACTGAGTTTGAACAATTACTTGCTCTTCAGTAACTACTCTTGCCTTGGCTACATCTTCAGTTATTTTAGGTAATAATGATTTTACAAACCATTCTGCCAAAATTTGGTCCGGGATAAAAACTTTCACTAAACGATGTCGACATCGCCATTCTTGAATATGGTCTGAAATATATGTGGACATCGACTGTTTTAATGAAGTTGATAATTCCATTCCATTGTCATATCAGACTGGTAGCTGAAAATGAGTAAGGAAGGAAGTGGCTAACTGACTAAAATTGTAAAAAGAGCCTCGTGGCAGCTCAATGTACCACTTGGCTGCAAGGCCAATCAAATTGCGTTGAAAAAGACGAAGATGAATTGAATCATCTATAATGGAATTCGATGCACACCAGAGATGGTAATTCATCACATGATTTGACGGATCTTCTCCTGAATTCCCCTCAAACTTTGGTATATCACTGGGAAACTTATTCGGCATTGGCAGCCAAAACGGAAGATAATTAATGGGATCATTTGTAAGGTGCGACAAGTCAGGCAAATCCAAAGTTTCTATAAATGGTAACTGATGGTTCGGATCTCGAAAACTTGGGGTCATAAGACCAGCCCCAGGAGGAGGATATCCAGGATAGCTTGGAATTGGACTGGCATTTGGGATATTATATCCTCCTGGAAAACCAGGATTAACTGGACCATACATGGGGCAGTTGAGGTTGTTGATTAGTATACCCAGGGTACTGTTGATACTAATAAGTCGGGCTCTGCATAGCAGGACCAAATTAGTATTGTCCCTGGTACGGTTGATAAGTAAATTGAGGTTGACTTGTGACAACCGTACTAGGCCCAGGTTGTCCTATAGGCATTGAAACCGAAGTCTGGATTGTAGGTCCGGACTGAGGTAAAGAGGCCTGAGGAGTTGATACAGGAACAGTAGAAACTGGAGCTGCTGATACTCCAGAAATAGGTGGAGTGGATTGAACAGAGGTCGCAGTAGTTGCAACAGACGTTTGGGGTGGAGTTCGAGGTGAACTAGGCCAGGCTGATGAACTACCCCAGGTGAAATTTGAGTAATAGGCTGGACAGGTTGCTGGGGTGAACCAGAAACCAAAGGCTGTCCAGATTGAGATGACAACTGCACACTGGGTTGCGAAGTCTGTTGATCCCACAACACGTTCATTTCGGGGTATGGACCCATAACAGGTTGAGCATATTGAGGACCAAAACCAGGTTGAGTGTAAGGTTGATAATTATATGGTACATTTCTCATTCCTTGAACAAATCATTGACCCGAAGGTGGTTGGAAACCTTGAGGTTGGTATTGACCTTAAGGTTGGTACTGACCTTGCGCTTGGTACTGACCTTGAGGCTGGTACTGACCTTGCGGTTGGTACTGACCTTGAGGCTGGTACTGACCTTGAGGCACATATTGAAACTGAGGTTGACCGTGAGGAAAATATTGTCCCATAGGGATGTACTTTCCTTGAGGTTGCCCCCCAGGCGATAATGGACTACCTTGAGGTTGCCCCCCAAGCGGTAGTTGAGTACCTTGCGGTTGCCCCCCAACCGGTATTGAACTACCTTGAGGTTGCGGGTTAGGGGTAGTACCAGACATCATAAGAATCTCTTCAACACTTAACGGTTTAGTTCCGCTATTACTAGGAGATACTACATATTCGATGGGTTGAGGAGATGCTCCTGAAAATGTTCCAGATAAAGACTGACACCTAGGTGGAACAGAAGGACCGCCATGTAAAAATGTTTCTGGCATCTCAGAAAACAAGGATGTCTGTCTCGACATATTCAAAGGAGGATAATAACCTCTGGGTGTTGGATGGAAAGGAAATCGAGGTGGTAAAGACGCGAGACCTGGATTTTCTAAAAAGATGGTCAACGAAATGTACCAAGCATCACCTCTAATGGGACTGTAGAAAATGGATTCACACTCCCTAAGTTCTATAGCTGGTTGATTTTTGGGGATGTTTATACCTTTGTGCAGACTTACAAGTTCTTCTATGGAAATGAGTCCAGAAGGAAGATTCTGGGTAATGATACTTTCTACCCTGGGTGAACTAGGACCACTAGAAACAGGAGAAGCAAATCCCGAAGATGGAGTAACAGTAGGTTCAGTTTCAGGTTCAGAGATTTCAGGTTCTTCGACTAAAGAACTAGTAGGAGTAATACTACCAGTAACTTCGGAAAATGAAATCAGTTCAGAAATATGTTCTATTGCTTGAACTAGATAATCAGGATGTATGATTAGCGAAGACTCTCCGCCCTCCAGTGACCCAACTCTACTTTCACTAGGTGTGACAAGAGCTCGCAGCCCTTCAAGTTGACTTCGTGTAAATTCGAGAGGTTTCCCCTGAAGTCAACGAGATTGTCTCGATAATTCAGCCACGATTAATTATTTAATTACTTCACACGAAAACAAAGAAAATCTCAAGAAAACCACCTAAAGTCTCTAAAGAACCAAACAATTTAAAGCACGCACCTAATAAATCTAGGAGATCAAACCACACACAAACAGTATCTTTCCAGATCGAAAACAGTAGTTGGTGATTGTTAGTGTCAGTCTTTGCAGGCTTCCTCCAGTGATCAAACATGCTCTTACAAGTGATTTTATGGTGTCAAAATCAAATTTTTGTCATTTCAGTGAGTCTTCAAGCAAAATTTGGTCACTAGGCATTAGGTCTAGGGTTTGCTTTCACTCCTTTCAAAGTTTCCCAAATGTCAGTCTATTTCACTATTCAGCTGAGTCTATCATCATTCAGAAGGTTGTTATCATCATGTCAGGTTCCATTGGGTCATTTTACACCTTGTTCATGCCTGAGTTGCGCCTAGGCAAGGTTCATTTCCCTCTCCTAGGGTTTTGAAGGAAATTTCTCTTGAATGGTCAAATCATTAGAAAAACTTGTATCTTGATGTTCATACACTTTCGCCTATCATTAATGTACCTTATTAAATACTTCCCATCACTGAGATCCCCCAAATTCCTCATTTTTGCACAAACCCTAGTTTCTTGCCACAACTTGGCAATTTTCTTGGCTAGGCCTGTGTTTTTCCCTTTTCGACCCCTTCCCCTCACTCAATCTCTGCAATTACACTTTCCCCTGCTTTCTAACATCCCTCCCTACTTCCAAAAATTTCCCCAAGAATTTAGAAGCCTCTTATCCCCTTCATTTCGACAAAATCCCTTGTTTCACACATCGGGACAAGTTTCACTCAAAAGATGTTCTAGAGAAATCAAAGATGAATTTTGAAAAACTAAGATATTTTTTTGTCCAAAACAGGCCAAGGAAAAAAAACCTCCTTCACTTTTTACACAAGTGTCATGGTTTTGGAGAAATGTCAAAAATACAATCGCCTCGGGAGAATTGATGCACCTCTGCTGTGACCTTGGGAAAATCAAGTTTTCTCCTAGCTTGGCTGGCCAAATAACTTTCTTGATGAGTCAAAGGATAACTAGAGAAAAATATATTTCCAATGAACTATCATGAGATCAATTTTGAGTTGAGGAAGGCATTCAAAAGTTGACTGCAACAGCACTCTGCCTTGAGGCAGCCTCATTTGGCACATTTTGACCAGTCTTGGGAGATTTGATTTTTGATAAGGCAAATGAACTCCAAATTCAAAAATTATGGTTGGGTTAGAAAGTAAAATGAAAGACCTTTCCAATGAGCTATCCTGCGCTTGATTTCAACACCAAGAAGGCCTCTAAAAGCCTCCTGCAAAATGCAATATGTGGCGCGCGACGCATTGGGTGAGCACGACGCACTAGGCTCAATTGGCCAGCGTAAATTTGTATGCGAGTGGCGCATTGGGAGCGTACGGCGCGTTGGGCTGGTGCACAACGCATAAAACCAAAAAGCCTAAAAACTTAAAAAAATTTCTCCAAAATCGCCCAATATTCTTGGATCATCATTTGTACAAGTGGGTTGAGCTTCTCTCATAGCTTTTCATCCAAATTTTGATGGTTGTTTGATGGTATTTGTTGTATGGTGAATGTTTAAAGAAAACACAGTTGGTAAACTTTACAGATCCGTGAAGAAAGTTGCAACACATACTCTGTCTATAAACTCATTCACAAAGGAAGTTGCAGAGAAGGCATATGATAAGGATTTGGAGGTGCGGTGATTTCAAAAGTACATTAATGATGCATTATTATGAAAAAACTGGTATGACTTTGAATTGGCTACATCAATGTACCATTATGGAATTATAAATGAAGCAGAAATAGTAAGTGAAAACATTTTCAGTTTGTCAAAACTCCATGGTTCTAAGCTTGGAGATCTCAAGGAAACAATCATGTATGAAGTGAAGGCTCTTAAAAAGGAAGCTAGGTCATGGTCTGGAGATGATGAAAGCAGCTTTTCAGATGATCAATATGCAAAGGCATCTGCTTGGTATCATGTAACATATCACCCAATTTATTGGCATCATGGAGATTATGAAGTTAAAGATGAGAACAACCCTCATCTTATAAGCTTTGCATGGATTGTTTATGATAAGTTATTCCAAACCAAACATACACCTTGTTTCAAACACCAAGGAGACAAACAGATTCATCATACGAACAAGACAGTGATTCCATCAATGAACTGCAAGCACCAAGAAGACATTGAAACAGAGTAAAAGGAAAGATTGGCTCCGAATCTTGGCCAAAGCTTCTTTGGCTGAGAACGACACTTGATGAGGCACCTTCAGCCCAAATTTCAAGGAATTTGGAGAAAATTTTGTCATTTCGAAATTTTTGGCTTGCAAAACAGGTTTTTCAACTCAACACGTAGCGCGTCGATGCGCGCACTTACGATTTGGACACTTGCTGGAGGAAAACTTTACATTTTTGGGTTTTTCATGGTAAGTTATGCATGCTCAGCTATTTCCAAAGCATTTCATCAAGTTCTGGGTGATCAAAAGGCCCAAAAACACCATGAAAATCACCTTTCTGCCACCTTTTGCACCAGTAGGAAGTACTTCCGGGAAAATGACATTTTGAGAGGGCAAATGAGCTCCAAATTGAAAAATTCCACTTGGGCTAGATAGCAGACATCCATGGCTTTCCAAACAGCTATTGTGAGCTTGATTTGGATGTCAGGAAGTGCCCCAAAAGAAGGTTGAAAGGTGTGCGACACATAGGGCTCAAGCGCGCGGCGCATAGGGCTTTTTGGCCAATTTTTCATCTTTCAGCTCAGGAATGCAGCCAGTTTGACCAATTTTGATTTTTGATGTAATTTTTGACTCCTCTTGATGTAATAGACTAAACATGATGTAATTTTTACACTTAGTTACTTGTTGTAGAAGATTTATTCACCAAAGAGTGAAAATTTAATGAATGAATTGGTTTCCTACCTTATAGAGGCAAGTTGTTTTGACTGCCTAGATTGTAGTGCTTTGTTTAGAATTAGTTCAAATAGCTCCTAGAATGATGAGCTCGACCCCTAAAGGAAAGGAAAGGGGTTAGGATGGTCTATATGATGTAATTTCTCAATCATTTTCAGGGGTTGGAGAGGTTGGACACTTGGGATTGCTTTGGCATACTATTGTACATATTTTCTCTGCATTTTTGGCTAAGG
>APFE031729100.1:0-12772 GCA_000404065.3 Pinus taeda | reverse complement strand
CTCTGATGTGTGTGGCCCTATGACTCCAAAATCACTTGGAGGCCATCTATACTATATCACATTCATAGATGATCATTCAAGAAAGACCTGGGTTTACTTAATGAAAACTAAGGATGAAGTATTTACAAAATTTCGAGAATTCAAGGCTGAAGTGGAGAACCTTACAGAAAGAAGAATCAAGATACTGAGATCTGATAATGGAGGAGAATATACATCCAAAGAGATTATAGCATTCTGTAAAGAGTCTGGGATTATAGGGAGCTGATAGTCCCATACAATATCGAACAAAATGGAGTCGCAGAAAGAAAGAACATATCCATTGAAGAAAGTGTAAAAGCAATGTGACGCAATCAAGATCTACCTAAATTTTTGTGGGGAGAGGCAACAAAGACAACAATCTACATTCAAAATCGATGTCCTCACAGATCTCTAGATAACAAGACTCTGGAAGAAGTGTTCACTGAGAAGAAGCCAATTGTAGATCATCTCTGAACCTTTGGGTGTCTTGTGTATATTCATATACCAAAGGACAAAAGAAAGAAGTTGGATCCTTACAGTATGAAGGGAATATTTGTTGGATATTGTAACTCATCAAAGGCCTATAGAATCTATATGAAAGGTGGACATCACATTGAAGTTAGTCGTGATGTCATATTTGATGAGAGTATAGCATTCAAGAAGTCAAAAGAACTTTCCATAAATTCTGATGACGAAGAACTTTCGATATTTGAGGAGGAATTTGACAAGGAAGGAGAAGGATCACACCATGAAGAAGAAGTGCTGAGTGAACCCGTTCAAACAGTGGTCATTCCAGAAACAAGGAAAAGACCTAATTGGTTGAAATCCACACTACTTGATGTAGAAGGTCATGGGGCAGTGCAAGGATCATTTAGAGAAAGTAACAGACTCAAGAAATATTCTAGGTATGCTACATACATGACAAAATTAATCAAAGAAGAACCATCCACCTTTGAAGAGGTTGTAGAACATCGAGAATGGAAGGATGCCATGAATGAAGAATACCAGTCTATAATGAAGAATGGAATCTGGGAGATCGTTCCTAGGCCTGAAGACAAATCTGCGGTTACTTCCAAGTGGATCTATAAAGATCAAGCATGCAGATGATGGAAGTATATATGAGTATAAAGCAAGATTTGTGGCTAGAGGGTTCTCTCAACTTGAAGGCATCGACTATAAAGAAGCATTTGCTCCAACAGCAAGATATACAACGATTCGATCATTAGTCTCTCTAGCAGCATCGATGGGATAGAACATCCATCAAATGGATGTCAATACTGTGTTTCTGAATGGAACTATAAATGAAGAAGTCTATATAGAACAACTGTTGGGATTTGAATTCAAAGATAGGAAGGCATATGTTTACAGATTGAAGAAAGCATTATATGGCCTCAAGCAAGCACCAAGGGCATGGTATGCTAGAATGGATGCATACCTATAGAGAATAGGCTTCACAAAAAGTTATGCTGACTCGAACCTTTATATTAAGGTTGTAAACAATGAACCTGTTATTATTCTTCTATATGTAGATGATCTTCTCTTGACAAGTGTAGAACGTCGAATTGAAGAATGTAAGAAGCAATTGGCAGCAGAATTTGACATGAGAGATCTTAGCTGATGTATTACTATTTGGGACTAGAAGTCCGACAAGGACCAAATGAAATCTATTTGGGTCAAGGAACGTATGAGATCGAGATTCTAAAAAAGTTTGACATGATCAACTGTAAACCTATGACCACTCTGATGATCACAAACTTGAAGAGACTAAGGAGTTCTGAATCAAGCCCTGTAGATCCTTCCAGGTACAAACAACTTGTTGGCTCGTTGATGTACTTGGTGAATACTCAACCAAACATATGTTCTGCAATAAATGTATTCAGTCAATTTTAAGTGGAGCTGAAGCATGATCATTGGATAGCAGCAAAGCATATTCTGAGATATCTGCAAAGAACCATCAACTACTGTCTGAAATGTGATAGAAAGAATGATGTCCAATTGATTGGATATACAGATTCTGATTGAAGACGCAGTGAACAAGATGCAAGAAGCACTACGGGAGGATATTTCAGTTTAGGATCCTCCATGGTCTCATGGATGAGAAAAAAGCAAGACACCGTAAGCAAAGGCTGAATATGTTGCAGCGTGTGAAGTAAGCAGAGAAGCAATATGGTTAAGGAAGTCGCTATCCGACCTGTTTGAAGGATTGATGAACCCTACAGTAATACTTTGTGATAACACCCATTGCATTCGTTTGTCCGAGGATCCAGTGTTTCATGGAAAGACAAAGCACATAAACAACAAGTATCACTATATTGAGAGCTAGTACAAAATGGTGTGTTGCAGCTACGGTATATCTCCATTGATGAACGGTAGTTGACATATGAACGAAATCACTTCCGAACAAGAAGCTTGTATACTTAAGGAACAAGCTTGGTTTGGTCGATTTGTCCTCCCTAATTGAGTGGGACAGATAGGCACTACATTCTTGTCTTCACTTGGGAAGAAAGAATAGAGGATTGGGTAACCATCTAGCATTCAATACTCTTTGAGAATGTAGTAGGGAATTCAAGACAAGAGTAGTCGTGGACCAATATTCTTTGATGATTAGCTACCCAAGATAAAAATATTCCAATGGGAGGTCATACTTTGTGAACACCCAGGTGGGTATGTACCAATGATGCGAAAATCGCGATATTATCGGATTATCGCAATTTTTATAATTCAACGATATTATCGCCCGATTTTTAAACGGATTTTTTTTTGCGATTTTTTCGGAAAAAAATCTAAACAAAAACGAAAAAATCGCAATTCAATGGCATTGTTATCACTGGATCGGCAAACAACGGGTTTATAACACCAAAAAACGAAAAAAAATAAAAATAAAATTAACAAATATATATATATATATATTCATTTGGACAAACAGTGGCAACTGTGGATTGAGAGTGGCCTAGGAGAAAAACTATGGTCGATTGGGAGCTGATTGGAAGAGAAAAACAACTCAAAAACCCTGGTGGATTGAGAGCTGAGGAGAAGAGAATCAATTTTCTCTGGCAAACCGGTATGGGCACCAAATTTATGTGTTTTGTTTTGATTTTTTTTTTTGTTTTTGGTTGGGTTTGGATAACCCATTGTTTATCAAATATTTTTGAGTTGATTTAATGGGATTTTTGTTTGTTAAATTGTTCAAAATTCAATGTGTTTTGTCATGTTACTCATATATGTAATTTTTTTTTTTTTGTAACTTGCAATCCTTATTTTGCCATAGGTTCACCATTCATCTTCAAAGTTCAAACTTCAAACTTCATCTTACAAATTTAAAACTCAAGAGTCAAGAGTTCAACCAAGTTACAAACATGCCAAAGAAATTGAACCCTTAATGAGAATTTGATGAATCTGATGGAGGGTTTGATAGAATTGTAGTATACCTAGGGGGGATAATATGGAGTACAAAGGGAGATAACCAAGGGAATAATGTAATGATGGGATGGGCCATAGTAATAAATAAGGTGGTTAACCTGTATTATGTAAGGGACCACAAGTAGTTAGTAATAATGTAATGAGCCCATGGTATTAAATAGATGGTATTGAGGGAACCATGGTAATGACCAATGGTATTGTATGTATGAGGCCTATATAGAGGCTAAAAACTCCCATTGAGAGATGTGAAAGAATATTATATGAATAGGGATATGGCTTGTGGAGTGTTCTCCTTCCTTAAGGAGTGAATGTATGGTGTTGTCCTACCTGAAGGATTTTGATCAATAAACGAACATTTCTATATTCAGATCTTGTTATTTTTTGTGATTATTTGCAGTTATTGGGTATATTGGTATTATTTTCATATATTTTTAGATCAGATCTATAACAAGTGGTATCAGAGCACTTTCTTGGGCAAAAGTGGAGAATTTTTTTTTTTTTTCTAGGAACTTTCTGGGGTAGCAAGTTTGCAGATCAGATCTGTTCGTTTTAGGGCAAAATCTGCAAAATCTAATTGCAGACCTGGATTCTTTGTGAAAAATCCCGATTTCAAAAAAAAAAATCGGCTGAATCGGAGTTCGGATGAGGGAGATATCGCTGATTTAAAATCAGCTATTTATTCAGCAATTTTTTGTGACGGAGGAACAGTTGCAGCGCGAATCGGAAATTCCAGTGCCTAGATCTATATGCTTACCACATGGGAAGATGCAGAATGGTTGTTCCATTTCTGAAAATAGATCATAATAGGGATTTTGAGCAATATTGACGGAATTGTGGCCATTTCAAATTTTTGCCAAATTTTTTTTGTGATGGCGGGCCTAGATCAGAATTTGAGGGACTTGTATAAATTTGATGGCTCTCATCCAGCCACATGGCTAGCACAAATGGAGAAATATTTCAAATTGAATCACATCATAGATGATGCAACTCAGCTGAGTGTGGGAATCACGTACTTGGACCACGAAAGATGGCAATGGTGGCAATGTCATCAAAAAAGCCATCCAAGGACAACCACTTGGTAAATGTTCGCAAAATCTATTTGTGACCACTTTGACTGTAAATCTAATTTTGTGGGTCCTCTTACTAAGCTCACACAAACAGGCACACAACCTAGCAAAGATTTTTTTTTTTATAGGAAATAAGGAAACCAAGAAACCTAAAGGGTTATTTTTTGTTGATATTTCCTTATTGCAGGTTCATGGATTGATTCAAAAGGAGAAGATCATTGTGTATATAAATCCTAGTTGCAAGAAAAATCTCATAAATGTCAATTTGGCAAAAAAATTACAAGTGCCAGCAAAACACATTGAAAACATACAAGTTAATGATGAGGATGTGCAAGTTTATAAAGATTTGAAGCTTTCGATGGATAAGTATGCGTTGCATTGTGATTTTTACACTTCAGATATGGATAACATGGATATTGTTTTAGGATATCCTTGGATGGAATCTGTGGGTACTGTCAATATTAATGTGCAGAAGAAATTTTTCAAGCTCTAGTATAAAAAAAAAGAAAATTACATTGTAGGATATTTCCATTAAGACCCAAGCAGAGACTATGGAGTCAGAAGCACAAAGCTCTAATAACAATTACACATCAGATAATGAGTCTTTGATGGTTGATAATCAAACACAAACAGAGGTTGAAGCGGAAAAAGTTACAGGTATTGATACATCAGAAGAGGCCTCAGTGCTTGAAGTAATATTGGAAGATAAGAAACAACAACAGGCACCACAACATGTACCAGATACCAATCAGACTCCATTAAGTGGTGAATTAGAGAAAGATACATCGTTGGTTAACACTTCAGCATATCACCACCCACATCACCCCGCAAGAAAACAACCAACAAGATGGCAATGAATTAGCCACTAGGACAACAACCCCCACATGACATATAGAGAGGAGCGAAGATCCACCTACTACACATCAACACAGAAGCGCTGCCAAAGTCAACTTCCATCTCAAGCAAGCGAGGCACCAGTGAGATCAAGGGTTCACCTTTCTCTTGGATGGCTAGATGCACGTGCATGGTACCAATGGACTACTCTTTTGAGTAAATCTTATTATTTGTTTATTCCCATGTTTTGGGGACGAAACATGTTAAGGGGGTGGAATGTAGTATACCTAGGGGGGATAATATGGGGTACAAAAGGAGATAACCAAGGGAATAATGTAATGATGGGATGGGCCATAGTAATAAATAAGGTGGTTAAACCGTATCATGTAAGGGACCACAAGTAGTTAGTAATAATGTAATGAGCCCATGGTATTAGATAGATGGTATTGAGGGAACCATGGTAATGACCAATGGTATTGTATGTATGAGGCCTATATAGAAGCTAAAGACTCCCCACTGAGAGATGTGAAAGAATATTGTATGAAATGGCATATGGCTTGTAGAGTGTTCTCCTTCCTCAAGGAGTGAATGTATGGTGTTGCCCTACCTTAAGGGTTTTGATCAATAAAGGAGCATTTCTATATTTAGATCTTGTTATTTTTTGTGATTATTTGTAGTTATTGGGTATATTGGTGTTATTTTCATATATTTTTAGATCAGAGCTATAACAAGAATAAACTTGAGTTGCAAGTTGTGTGGGCATCATGTCAAGGGGGGTTTATAGATTGAAATATCACCTTGCACAAATCCCTGGATTTGATGTAAGGCCTTGCACAAATACAAATCCGGAAATCATCCGAAGAGCCATGAGATCATTGGAAGAATTAGAGCACGAGAGAGGCCAAAGCAGAAATGAAGAAGCAACTAGCAAAGAGGGTGTTAGGCTCATGTGAACAAGGAAGTGGCATTGGTTCTACTTCAGCATCAATATCTACAACTAACCCGGTAGCTGCCTCATCATTTTTTGTTCCTAAAACCATGCCTAGATTACAACCATTTATCACTTCAATGCTTAAAAAACTGAAAAGGAACAAGCTAACAAATTGCTGGCCAAATTTCTCCTTTGAAGTGATATTCCTTTCAGCGTTGCAAGGAATAATCCATTTTTCCAGCCTACTATTGATGCTATTGCAACTGTTGGCCCAGGGTACAAAATCCCTTCTTATGATGACTTTAGAGGTCAAATCCTTCAAAATGAAAAGGTTGACTGCACCAAAAGATTGGAGGAGTTTAGGGCATCATGGACACAAACAGGATGCACTGTGATGTCAGATGGTTGGACCGACCAAAAGGGGAGAAACCTTATAAATTTCATGGTTATTTGTCCCAAGGGGACAATGTTTATGAAATCTATTGATGCATCTTCACATATCAAAGATGCAAAAACTTTGTGATTTGTTGGATGTGTTTATTTTGGAGGTGGGTGCAGAACATGTTGTCCAAGTCATAACAGACAATGTTGCAAATTATGTTGCTGCTAGCAGGATGCTTATGGAGAGGCATCCTACTTTATTTTGGACACCTTGTGCTGCACATTGTATTGATTTGATGTTGGAGGACATAGGAAAAATTTCCTTTGTCAAAGATATTGTTGACTAACATTGTACAGTGATGCATTTATGCTTATTTATTCTCTCAGATCGATTGATTTCTCACCTTGTCCTGAGGATGAACCACATTAGTTGGTTCGAAACATCGACCCAATCCTTGCGATGTGATTAATCCAAAAGACTATTCTCTATATCGTTGACTTATCAAAAAACATTACAAAATTTACATATAATCATACATCTATGCTTAGCTTGATGAAAAAATTCACCAACAACAAGGATTTGGTGCACCCCGCCATTACACAATTTGCCACCAATTTCATATCTCTTCAATCCCTCTTGAATTCTATGTGGGATGTGAAGAGAATGTTTCTTTTAGAGGAGTGGCGTGCTTTGACAATGAGCCGCAAACCAGAGGGAGAGGCCATATGCAGATTAGTTTCATACCAGGAAGACTTCTAGGCGAGAGTGCAGGAGGTGTGCATCGTTACAAAACCTTTGGTAAAGGTTCTTCGATTAGTTGATAGTGAGAAGCCCGCAATGGGCTATTTGTAAGAGGCCATGGACAAGGCCAAAGAATCCATTCGGGCCTATTATGATGATAAGGGAGATGAGGGGTTTCAGAAACAACTCCTCCTATGGGAAGTGATTGATAAACGATAGAACAACACACTCCATCGTCCCATTCATGCTGCAGGGATCTACCTAAACCCCACATTTTCTTACCCATGTGGGTTCGTATTTTCTTACCCATGTGGGTTTGTATTTGATGGATGGATTCTTAACATGTGTTCAGAGGATAGTCCGATCTCCAGCAGAACGTACAGAAATCTCCAAAGAAATTGAGACATACAGGATGGCAGGTGGCACATTTCGCTTTGAGATGGTTGAGACTAATAGGACAACTAAAATGCCAGGTATTTTTTAGTTTGTTTCAAATTTCATTGTCTCTTCAAGTTCATAACTTCATACTTTGCTTCAACTTTCAAATTTCATTTTTTTCTTATGTTTATTTAAAATTTTATTTGTAATTTTGTTGTAGATGCATGGTGGAGAATGTATAGTGCGAGAGTACCCCTTCTGCAAAAGCTTGCCATTTGAATCCTCAACCAAACATGTAGCTCCTCGGGATGCAAGTGCAACTGGAGTGTATTTGAAAAAATACACAACAAGAAGCGCAACAGGTTAAACTTAAAACTTAAAATATTGCAAATTTCCAAATAATTTTTTGAATTCATTAAACAATATTTTTTATTATTATTATTATTTCATGATTTTTGTACAGGTTAGAGTCCCACCGACTTAATAACATGGTCTACATCTACTACAATCTTCGATTGTGGGTGAGGCAACTTGAAAGGATACCTGATATGGAGGCCATCTCATTGGATGGGATTGACACCATTGTTGCATGGAGGGCTGAGGCCGAGAGGCCTCTCATGGAGTCTGCCAATGATTGGTTAGAGCAGGAGGTAGTGGAAGGCATAGAGGGAGAGGGGGAAGAGGAGGAGGATGAGGAGCAATAGGAGGAGGAGGTGACACCACCTACCCGGGCTACCCCTGCCACCAGTAGAGGACGTGGTCTACCTCCTATAGCTCCTAGTTCTTCAACTTCTAGAGCACAACAAAGTCCACTGCAAACTCCACCAGCATCTACATCTAGAGGGAAAGGGAAAGCTATTGCATTTGCTTGCAAGAGGGGTAGAGGAAATCAGTAGTATTAATTTATTAGACTTTAGTTATTTGGTTCATTTCATTGTATATGACACTATGACTCATGATATGAGATACATTATTATATTTTTTGTTGATAATTTGAAGCTGAGTTGGGACTCAAGAGTCGGGGCTTACTATTTAGGACATGATTCACCGTTATGTGTGATGTAGCATTAGAAATGATATCACACGTCTTATATATTAATTATTTTATCATATTTATGTGTCAATGTATTTATTTTATGTTGTAGATGCTTTAGATATTAAAAAATTTGAAAAAAAATGAATATTTTTGTATTTTATGATTGTTTCCCGATTTTTACGATTTTTTCTGATTTTTTCCCTTACCGATAATATCCCAATAACGATAACTGCAACATTGGTATGTACCTTGGGAGACAACTCAAGTCAAGGCAAGCGAAGTCAAGAAGAAGGCTATAGAGGGAGATCGAAATCTCCTAGAGAAGAAGCAACAGTTGTAGTAGTTTTTGGGGAGCAGAATTTCAGATCTACTGGGAGGTCGAAGATATTGTAGCAGGAAGTCATGGTAGACTTGATCTTGGAGGGTATTTATCTGATTCTAGGTCATGGTACTCGTCAATTGAAAGATCTGAAAGATAAAGAAGAGATTTATCGGTTTTCCCCTCAAGAGGAGGTGTTTTGGCCTTGGCTTGCAGCCTATATACTATGTCATTGTTCTTACTGTTTTGGTAGTTGTTTGATGTATTGCGCATTGGAATAATAAAGAACAAAACTAATAAATAAAAGGTAACACAAACATTTATCAAGTTAAGAGAATTAACATATTTATTGCCCTATTGAATTCTCAACATGTTGCACCCGTGTAAGCTTGCAGCTCCAAGCAACAATGAGATAGAAAATGCAAAGCTCAAATGAAATTATAACAAACTTTAACTTGAAAATGAAACGTGATAGTGAGGTTGTGTTAATTCCCAATTAAAGCATGCATGTAATTGAATGAAGTGTGAAAGTTTCCTCCAACTGCCCACGGCTTAAAGAGGAAAATGGGCAGCCGTCTAGTGAACTCGACTTTGGCCAAAATAAGCCTCAAAAAGGCTCATGACATCCTTGGAAATCAAACCCCCAATACTTGCCAAAGGTCCTACAAATACTTGTTAGATGTTGCTAGAAGTTGCTCTTCAAAACTTGCCACACGAGTTAGCAAACAATCCAAACAATGGCTACAAAATAAGTTAAGTATTAATGGAAAAAACAGAAAGATAAAATGTATATGTACAATTATAATTCACAAAAGGCTAAGCTAAAGAGTGAGAGTAAACTCTCGTCTTTGCTTAGCCATCTTCAAGTTCTTAGATAGCAAATGAAAGTACTGAGTTACAATGTTTTTTAAAAGAGATTTAAATTTAGAAATACTCGGCTTGTGGACAAGATATGTTCCAAAAACTCTTGCAAAACCACTTGGTAAGATAAGACTACGAAGGCTCAAAAGACAAATGAGAGCTCCTTTAAAAATGTATCAAAAGTGGATTGGTCTCTCCAAAGACTTCCCCTCATACTTGATTTTGTGATCCCAACAAGATGTTCCCTCTACAAAACTTCAATTAAGAATTAGTTCCACATAGATTCAGCAATAAACAATGACAAGAAACTCTAGAGATTTATTTAAAACCAACTAGAGCATTCTATACCTATAGCATACTTCTAAATCAAATGTCAATGCAAGATAGATCTACATTAACAAATATACAAGAGCATATGAAAACAAATTAGATCAAAGCATGAGTAAAAGGAATTATACCAATGATCAACAATTCATCACACTCGAAAAGGAGAAACACCTCATGAATGAAACCCCGAAGTCTTTATTGATATTTCTAAAGTGTACAAGGCAGTAGCGCTTCCGCAAGCACAATAGCTAGTAACCATATGATACAAATGAGAGCTCAAAGCTCTATTATATAGAACTATGGGAACCAATCCCAATGTAGAAGTGATTAAACAAGTGGCATGAGGTGACAATCCCAAAGAGAAATTCGAATTTGTTGAATGGAGCTCCAATGCCAATTGTAAAAATCAAATTCTAGCAAGTGGACATCGTTTTCTTCTTCCCTTATGTGCCAAATTTGAATTTTATGATGGAATGACAAGTGTATATGGGTGGTAGCCCATGTGAGAACAATTTTCCACAAAAATCTCCACCAAATATTCTCCCAAATCCTCTCAAATGTGCATTAACTTCACAAATTCGAATTTCCAAGCAGTATTATCATTTAATGCCACAAATTCGATTTTATTTGAGCACATGTTCTTTCCTTGATTTTAGGAGTCCACATCACCTTAGGACTTCACTTTAACTCCCCCATAATGTTCCACCTCATTTCCATAAAATTTAGCATGTGTGGATATTTATTTTTTCTCCATTTATTTAATTTTTGGCTTAATTAATTGCCAAATTTCCCACTAAACTTAGGAAAAGTGGGTTTTGAGGGTTAAAACACAATTTTAACCCCTCAAAGTGTGTCATAGTAGAAATTTGAGGGTCAAAGGTGCAAATTCCATTACTCATACTCCATACAACTTCTCTAGACATCACTTATTACATTACAAGTACAATTTTTATGGCAATTTTCGCAGTGCAAAAAATTTAACAATTTTAAAAATGACTACCTAAACCTAACCAAATTCCACGAATTTTTGTGTGATCTAGTATCGTAATATACATCGACTCTAGACACTAAAATGTGTTAGAGGCTTTACCTTCAAACCGTCACCTCGGCTTTGGGATAAAAGGTGAGTGAAAAAACCCAGAAAATTATCTGCCTTTGAAAAAGAAGGGATAATTAACTAGATACAAAAACACTCCAAGGTATCACTTATCACTACTAGTATCACTTATTACAATTCCCCGCAGGGTGCGGAACTTGGATACAAGAAAGATGATGAAAACATAGAAGTAGAGTTTAAAAACTCTACTGATTGATGATATCTGATGGTACAAGTGTCCATTGGTACATCTTTCGGCATGGAGTCTTCATAAAATCATTAGGTGCCTCTCCAGTGGTCAACAAGGTGCCTGCAACCATGAACAGAGAGCGAGATGGAAAACAAAACTTACCAAGACACCCCTAGAAAAACATTCCTTCAATAAAGAGTTAGATTTTCAAATACCAAATAAGTTTAATCAAGAGCCATTCATATGTTGAAAAATGTGTAACTAGGTTCGGTCTTCATAAATATGAAATGTACTTTTCATTCTTGTAATTTGTAAAATAAAAAAGTATTATTGTTATTTTTGGAGCATAGATTTCATGCTCAAGGTCTTTTATTCTAGAGGTAAAGCACCCATTGAGTGCTTCTAGGGTTTGTCCTAGGTCAGGAAGTCAAAAGAGTCATTGTCATAGGTTGAAGACCCCATTGAGCACATTGTAACTTGTAGAGAAAATTATTTTTGTATTTAAAAGAGTTAAAATACCCTTCAAGACCAAGTCCGCCTGGCAGTTGAGAAGTTGGCCTAATTTTAGGAGCCACGTCCACCTTGAGAAGCCTATATAAAGGAGGGAACTCGACCTCCTTTGGACATATTCACTTCTCATCTCATTAAAGCAAAGGAGAAGCACAAGAAGGCTAGCGAAGAAGGAGGACGAAGAAAAGAAGTTTTTGGGCAAATTCTCTCCCACATGTGCGAAGAAGGAAAGATAGGGTTTGCTGCTTCAAGGTCAAAATTCTCTATCTGCTGGATGAGGATCAAAGTTGTTGGAAGAAGGGCCTAATAAGTCACCTACTAGCCCTAGACAAGGAAGCAAGTCAAGCGAAGTTGTTGGGAGGCCTTGGAAGGCTAATTTCGTTCACATGTGTGGATGCAGTGGCGGTTGCAAGGGGCCGAAAATTTCAGACCTACAGTAAAGGCCGAAATTCTGAAGTTGGGGTCGAAGTTATGCTATTATAAGAGATTTTACTAGGTTTGACTTAGACAAAGGAAGCACATCATCAGGAGAAGTCAGACTTGGTCCTGGAAGGGTATTGGTCTTGGTCTAGAGGTCTTGGAATTTGTCAATATCTTGTGTTCTTGTGTACTATTGTTCTTCTCGGTTTTGGTAGTTGTTTGATGATAAAAGAACATAATAA
>APFE031729090.1:79138-117050 GCA_000404065.3 Pinus taeda | reverse complement strand
AATCCATCGTCAGTGTCACTGATATGTTCAAGAGAAGTCATTTAAAGAATTCACCCGTGTCTCACCCGCTGCAATACATTCACGCTCCATTCTTTCATGACCGCCACCCTAAACCCTCTATCATCAGATCGTTTTCACCTCCAAAATCATTTGTTTCGTTCTGTGTCATAGATGTGGGATTCATTAAGGACCTCCTACAACAGGTCACTTCTTGTCGACATCAGCTCATTATCCAAGAAGTCGACCTAGGAACAACCCTTTTAGTACTTTGAAGCTTGCATGCCTCAATGGCAAGTTTTTCACTTTCGGCAACATGTTTACATTAATGGCCTTTGACCGAGAGATTTTGCGTGGTGTTCGATGCCAAGTCATTTTTCACACCACGTGAATTGTACTGTAGTACCTTGAGGGCCATTTTAATTATTG
Source organism: Pinus taeda (assembly GCA_000404065.3). Lineage (NCBI taxonomy): Eukaryota > Viridiplantae > Streptophyta > Pinopsida > Pinales > Pinaceae > Pinus > Pinus taeda. The sequence continues at coordinate 116,624 of APFE031729090.1, read as the reverse complement.
GTGATTCCTCTCGCTCTTGTTAACAGCTTACATCATTGGCTGGTAATCAGGCAATGTCTTTCCATGTTCGACTCCAGAACATTTTTTCACATGGATCGACTTGTACTCCGAGTGAAGGTTGAATGAGTTTTGAAGACCCCTATCTAGTTTCATCCATTTGGGCTGCGATATATTCAAGAATATAAAGACATCAAATGTACATCATTGCCAAAAAAATGATCATCCAAATCAAAGGATGATGAGTTCGAATCATGAGCCTGCTACACAGACGATTGTCTGTCCTATGTACATGAAAATGAATTTATAAAGCTGAGCATGGGAATTCCCGCCTCAGCTAGATCATGAAAAATATTATGAAGATAATGAATTGTATTGTATCTTATTACAGGTCACCTCCCAGCTCGAAAAAACTTCGGATCCTCATGATAAAGCATTTCACCCGACATCAAAAAATTAACGACCTCATGCTTTAGGGGGCAATTGTTATAGGAATTTTTGGGCACTGCAACCCCAATCATAAATGTCCATAAACTGAGGGCTCCTAAGTCCCTAAAAGTGTTGCTTCACTACCTAAAGGAACAAGGTCAGCTGATTACATCATTTCCTAGAAGTTCTCCACTAAAAACTGCTCAGAAATGGTCAAAACTGGACCATACTGAATACCTAGTGTAGAGGGTGCGATGCATATCACCTTCCTAGTGTAAAGGGTGCGATGAATACTGGATGGCCCCTCTGTAGGGTGCGATGGGCGAGAATGGACAAATGGCAGAGATATTTTGCGAGGTGGAAGATCATATAATCTTCCAGAAACTTCCCCTCTGACACTTGCCTCTCTGTTTTCGACTAGGGATGAGTAAGATATCATCAGCCTCCAAGTGAAATCAAGAACTATCAGAGAGAGGACACTAATAAAAACCCCAGAAGATGACTCACCCCTACAATCATCTATATATGGATCCCTCATCACAGAGATCCAGAGGCTGGAATCTTGTATCTTGTAGAGAAGTGCTATTGGTTTTCTAGTGAAATTTCATAGTGTTGGGTGATCTAAGCTTTACTTGAGGTGAAGAAGGGATTTCTTGCTGGAGGATGATGCTGGGTCAAAACTATTGGTTTTAGTCCTCTTGCTATTCTTGATATTAGTAAATCTATTTAAGTTTTCCTCCACATTCTTGTATGTTTGATTGTATATGCATTTGTGTGGTTAATACATATCTAGTCCTGTGTTATTTATGAATATAGATCTCTATTCTTCGATAGTATTATGCTGCTTTGATTCCACAGGTGCTCTTTGAAGCTGGGAAGATGAAGAAGAAGCAACAAAGATCTATCAGGAAGGAGAGGAATCAAGCAAGGAACCAAGCACAAGACTAAGGTTGGTGTCCTTTGCTCCACTCTTATCTATTTTTCATAAAGAAAAGTGAAAGTAGTCTTTACTTGTTTGTTTCTAAGATAGCTACCAGTCTTAGAGGGAATAGCAGCTCTGAGCGGACACTATTCCAAGTAACAAGCGGGAGTGAAGCTTTAGGGCTTCACAGATGCAGATTAGGTAGGGAGTCCATAAGAGCGGAAGAGCACTTCTGGAGGAATCTTCAACCTTGGTTCAGCTGTAGTTTCCTGGTACAATAGGAAACAGAGATCAATTCCACTTAGCTCAGTAGAGGTTGAATACATGGCTACTAGTCAGGCTACATGTGAGGCCATTTGGATGCAAAAGATTTTAGTGGGATTTTTTGGTCAGATGATGGATCCTACAATGATCTACTATGATAACCAGAGTTGTATCAAACTCTTTGAGAATCCAGTTTTTCATGACAGGTCCAAGCACATTGATATCGGTATCACCATCTTTGAGACTGTGTGGTCAAGAGGATCATGTTGTTGCTATATGTTTCAACCGAGGAACAAGATGCAAATATTTTGACTAAGGCATTGTCAAAATGCAAGTTCGAGTTCCATAGAGACAAGATTGGGGTTACTGATAATCCCTTTCTTGTTGAGAGGGAGTGTTGAAAATAACAACAAGAAATGCTAAAAATAGCACTACTATAAATAGAAATTTAGCCAGTGTTGATCTTAGCAACAACAGATGGAAAAATGGAAGTGCTAAAAATAGCATTCCATAAATAGCTTTTTGGGATACCTTCCTATTTTAGTCAGTCCCTAAACTAAAATAGTGAAGTAAAATTCGAATTTGATTTTAGCAGTTGTTTGTAAAATAATTAATTAATTCATCTTGAGTTAATTAGTTAAGGAAAATCAAACATGAAGTATATGTGGGGACATGCAACAGTTTCTCCATTAATTGAGGAATTTATACGTTAGTTAAAGAGATAAGGATGAGTTGTAATTAGTTGGCTCAGTTAACTGAGTCAAGTCCAGTTAGATTAATTCAAACAATTTGTTGAATTAATGTAAGTTCAGTTAGTTAATGCTTGCGTGCATGTAACTAATGCACTTCAGATAACTGAGTATTCTCTCATAAATAACTCATGCATGTCAGTTCAGACAGAGACCCAATTGACATTAGATGGAGGGGCAGTGTACTATCAGTTGCTAGAATATTCCATTATGAATATTCCTTGCATGCATAAGGAATTCTTTCCTTGAGGATTGCACAGTTACTTCTTCAGGTTTAGTGTGTGATGAGGCCAATTCACACATGTGATATCATTGGACCCCAAGAAAAAATGTGCAAGGAAAATAGGAGGCTTGGAGGGCTTGAGGAGGACATATACTATGTCTATTCTGTCTGTGAGCTGTATTGTTTGATTGTAGAGAGAGCAGGATAGCTTGAGAGCTGATTCTTTTTGTAACTTGAACAAGATTTCCACTTGTATGATAATAACAAGATTGGGGTTTCAGGCTGAGGCTTTCCTCGGGTTATTTCTTTTGTGTTATGTGTGATTTATTTCTCATTCTCAGTTATATGTGTTCTCTTGATCTTGCTCAATTTGATTAAGCTTCCGCAAAGTGTTGTAGAAGTAGATCTTGTATTGTGTTTTAGTATATTGCATTATATGTTTATCTATAGTGGGAATTTCTACATAATGTTCTCAAAGATGACAAGAAGTCATTATGGCCCACTTTCCCTGTCAAATGTGGTTCGTTTGCTTTAGCAATTTTTGTTCATGCTACTAAGGAATCAACACATATGGAAGCCCTTAGGCTTCATACGTTGCCTAAGAGGCAATTTGATCCAAACAAAGTGGCATAAAATGTCACTACTGGAGTAAAGGTCAAGCCAATCAACCATGAAGATAATTATTTTGAAGACTTGTTACAGTCAGCTGTATCCTTCGAACAAGTGTTCGAATGGGTGAAGGCGAATCTAAAACCTGAAGATTTTCAAAGATTTTAGGAATTCAGAAATGAGATGCTCCAGGTGATCCCAATGCATCTATTAGAGCCCAAGGATAAGCCTACACCAAGTGTCACTGTTGATAATAGAGGTCCTAGTTCTCAAATAGAGTCTCAGATAAACACTAAGAAGACACCAGACATAAGGAAACCCCAAGACGCAGACAACACAGCTGAGTCCAACAAGAAGTCAGCTGAGAAGCAAGTGATGAGCACCTTGATTACATAGGTCATTTCAAAGGTCAAAGGAAGTAGTTTGGAGCAGGAGTGGGATCAGTTTAATTAGAAATTATGAGGCACTCCCAAAGCCACAAATACCCAAGAAACAAAGGAATGTAAAAATCCTTTGCAATTTCATAAGGATACAGAGCCCAAGTCTATCGGCAAACAATCCAAGCTTATGGAGGAACAAGCGACAATTTCCCAACATACTGAAATTATGCCTGCTATGCCCACATCAGAAATTGTTATAAAAGTAACTGAAATACCTCCACTTGATGTGTTCTATAGTCCTCTCCACAAGGCTGTAGTTAGAAGGTAGAGAAAGAGGAGAAGGGTAGATACGCCCGAATTCCCACCTGGAAACGAGTCGATGGACATTTTTTAGAAGGACATTCCTTTCAATCTGGCTGAGAACTTGACTAGACTATCACAGTTCATAGGAGCATACGCATCGAACACTATGGACAAGGCTACTAAATTCTCTACTTTACTAAGAGAAAAAGATGAGAGGGTTGTGCAGCTCGAACAAGAAATCAAGACAGAGAAGGCAAGCACAAACAGGAAAGTGGCTGAGAAGCTCATACAATTGCAACAAGACATGGAGGTCCTGAAAATAAGCCATGAAGCCGATATATTGGCCAAAAACGTGCAACTCCAACAAATGCAACAATCCATGGAAAGATATAGGGATGTTCCCACCAATGAAGAGTTTATTAAAGAGGCCCTGGAATTAAATTCCCTTTTGGTGAAACAACAAGAGTATTTATGCTAGAAGATGTCACAGATTACTCCCTAGCTGACTACTAGCGACTAGCTGACAAATAAGGAAATTGACCAGAGAACGAAGTTTAACAATTTAAACACCAGAATCTGTGAGTTCATTGAATGGTAGGAAACAGAAGATTGAAGGAAAGCCAACCTACCCGAGATTGAGGAAACGCATAAAGACATTCTCTTCACGGATTGGGACGCGAGAATCAAACAAGCCGAGCTAGTAGTCACAAGGGTAGCCGGGGTATCAAAGAATATCATTAAGGCAGTGAATCACATCCTGTTTGCCACCAATCTCATTAAAGAAGGAAATACGAAAGAAATGCCCAATTTAAATGCTTTGTATAAAGGCTGGCAGGAAAAGGCGGGGAGTCAAAGGAAGGCAATTACAAAATTGACCACGACCAACTGGGAGTCGTATTGGTAGTATCTTGCTAAGCCACACAACCAGATTATGACTCTCAATTGTTCCCTTCAGACGACTCAACGGATGCTGCCATCGTTCACCGCTGTGATCTTCACAGGACAACTCAGGATACATTTGAAGGCACCTCCTCAAATTCAACTGATGGCTGATATTTGCAATTTAAAGGAAAAGTTGGTAGAAAACAAGTCATCCTCTTAGTTCTGTTCATTTAGCCTGTGTTTGTTTTTGGAGTCAGTTACCTAGTTAGGAGGAAGGTTGTTTGAAACCCCCTCAAATTTTGTATAATCTATTTTTGCACATTAGTTAGAATAGTATTTATACCCTTCTCATGCATTTAGAAAAGGGTGTAGAATTTTATCAAAAACATTTGCAAAGAATGCACTATTGTAAGTTTGTGAATGCTTTGGTGAAATTATAGAACATGATCATTTCTTTTAGATATCAGACTACCTTCCTTTGTTGATGCACTTTTGTATTCTTGGGAGACAATTTGATTTGAAGAAAGAAGTTGGTCTATGTCATTTGTTAAATGAGTAGGACTTCACACATATGGTACTATTATCTTGTATGATTTATTTTGTTTACATTTAATTAGTGGCAAAGCTTTACTTTCATGAATTGTATGTGAGATTTATTGTTTTTGTTAAGCGCTAATTGCACTTTTGTATGATGTCTAGCTGAAATTGTGTTTTGTCATATATAACTCATCTAGTGACTAGCTGACAAATAAGGAAATTGACCAGAGAACGAAGTTTAACAATTTAAACACCAGAATCTCTGAGTTCATTGATTGGTAGGAAACAAAAGATGGAAGGAAAGCCAACCTACCCGAGATTGAGGAAACGCATAAAGACATTCTCTTCACGGATTGGGACGCGAGAATCAAACAAGCCGAGCTAGTAGTCACAAGGGTAGCCGGGGTATCAAAGAATATCATTAAGGCAGTGAATCACATCCTGTTTGCCACCAATCTCATTAAAGAAGGAAATACGAAAGAAATGCCCAATTTAAATGCTTTGTATAAAGGCTGGCAGGAAAAGGCGGGGATTTAAAGGGAGGCAATTACAAAATTGACCACGACCAACTGGGAGTCGTATTGGCAGTATCTTGCTAAGCCACACAACCAGATTATGACTCTCAATTGTTCCCTTTAGACGACTCAACGGATGTTGCCATCGTTCACCGCTGTGATCTTCACAGGACAACTCAGGATACATTTCAAGGCACCTCCTCAAATTCAACTGATGATTGATATTTGCAATTTAAAGGACAAGCTGGTAGAAAACAAGTCATCCTCTTAGTTCTGTTCATTTAGCCCGTGTTTATTTTTGGAGTTAGTTACCTAGTTAGGAGGAAGGTTGTTTGAAACCCACTCAAGTTTTGTATAATCTATTTTTGCACATTAGTTAGAATAGTATTTATACCCTTCTCATGCATTTAGAAAAGGGTCCAGAATTTTATCAAAAACATTTGCAAAGAATGCACTATTGTAGGTTTGTGAATGCTTTGGTGAAATTATAGAACATGATCATTTCTTTTAGATATCAGACTACTTTCCTTTGTTGATGCACTTTTGTATTCTTGGGAGACAATTTGATTTGAAGAAAGAAGTTGGTCTATGTCATTTGTTAAATGAGTAGGACTTCACACATATGGTACTATTATCTTGTATGATTTATTTTGTTTACATTTAATTAGTGGAAAAGCTTCACTTTCATGAATTGTATGTGAGATTTATTGTTTCTGTTAAGCGCTAATTGCACTTTTGTATGATGCCTAGCTGAAATTGTGTTTTGTCCCATCTTCTTTGTTGTTTCAATTATTCTATGGGATGTAGTGCGCCATTCTACTAAAAATTCATTCCTTCTTTATTGATGTAAGTCATGTTATATTCCAAAACAAAATACCATTGTTAATTTAATAAAACAATTAAATTGCAACATCTCTAGTTGCCTTGGCCATACATGCATTGGCATATACTAACCTGAAATTGATGCTCCACTACTAGAGATGTTGCAATTTAATTGTTTTATTAAATTAACAATGGTATTTTGTTTTGGAATATAACATGACTTACATCAATAAAGAAGGAATGAATTTTTAGTAGAATGGCGCACTACATCCCATAGAATAATTGAAACAACAAAGAAGATGAGTTAAATTGGAGAAAAGTGTTTGATACCCTCCTTATTTGGTGTAAAAAGTGAGAAGGTTTAGGGTGAAACTTTGGATCTACAAGGAAGATAACAAAATAATCATTAAATACTGAGAAGAGTAGATTGAAATAAATGCAATGCTATTACAAAGCATGTTGTACTTACAGGGACAGATGCAACATGGACCAACTTCCAATAATATGGATAATCAACAATAAAAAAGGTTCTTAACCCATTAGTTCAAAAATATGGGACAACAACTAAATCACTATTGCATAAGAAGAAGAAGAAAATACCTACAAATATTTCCATGTGTGAGGAATTCAAAAATGAAAAGGATCCTATTTTCGATCAAAAAGTCAGGAAAAATGAGGAAGTTGAGGCATGGATGTGGGGCTTGAAGAAGTACTTCAGGGTACACAATTACTATCAAAACATGAAATTTAGAGTTTCCATATTTAATTTCAAAGGCAAGGCTAACATTTTGTGGGAATATCTTAAGAATTTCAAGGTAATTCAGGAGAAGAAGCTAACATGGAACAAATTTAAAAAATACAGCGAAAAGTACCTATAGGAAAGGTATTATAATTGAAAGATCAAATAATTTCATAGGCATAAATTGGGGCAATTAGTTATGGATGCCTATGAAAATCATATGTTTTAACCTTTTACAAACAATATTTGCAAACAAATTATTAAAAATAGAAAATATACAACCGTGAGAATAAAAATTATACATAAATATTTTTTCTCTTAGAACCCAAAACCAAGAAAACCAAACTAATTTTTTCATTAGATTCCTTTCGTTCTTACAATATATTATATACATGTCGAAGAACTCATAAATACCCAATCCATTAACACTGGATTAGAAAACAACCATAGTTCATTTGACCAAATCTACAAAACCATGGGAAAAACTATCATGTGTAAAACCATGTGAAAAACAATGGGTGGGTCCGCCCAAAAAACATTTCTGGGGTGCTACCATGAACACCATGCAAGGGGGGCTATTGACCCGCTTTAACACCTCGAATAGGGTGGGTTGTTGCCCCCCTGACAAACCCAACAGAACATATCACACATGGAGCTAGTCATATAAGGAATATATCACATACCCAAAATTCTCCCACTTATTGTTTTCATTGCACACAAGGGGACACAGGAGTATATAGTCATTGGTCCAAGGATGAAATGGCCATTATTTATCTACAACAAGAAAACTTATCAGTGCTCATATAATTTGTCAATGCATCTACAACATTATTCAAAGTGTCCACCTTTACCAACAACACCTTTTTGTCTTCAATCATGTCCCTCACAAAGTGATACTGAACATTAATATGTTTTGTCTTTTAATGGTAGGCATGGTTCTTTTTCGAAAAAATTGCACTTTGGCTATCACAATATATCCTTATATTTTGATGTAACAACCCCACACATGAACACAATATTTGTAACAAAACTACTTCCTTGCTTGTATGAGTGGTTGCCATGTATTCAACCTCTATAGTTGAAAGTGTCATTACAAACTACCTCTTGCTCATCGAACTGATTTCTCCTCCAAATAGGCTAAACACATACCCTCTTGTAGATCTTCTTTAATCTAGGTCTCTAGCTTAGTCTGCATCAAAAAAGCCAGATATGTTCAATAATATATCTAATCTCAGTCCTCCTTGATAGCACAAACCATAATTACTAGTACCACATAAATACCTGAAAAACCACCTTACTATTGTCCAATTATCCTTCTTTGTTTTTGACATAAACCTACTCAATACCCCCCTATATGTGCAATGCCTGGTTTGGTACATACAATTCATACATCAAACTTCCAATTGCACTCACTTACATAACACGAGACATGTCCTCTTCCTCTTCTTGTGTCTTGGGACATTATTATGTAGGAATAGGAACCTTCATCAGTTTACTGTGTTGCATATTAAACCTTTTTAAAATTGTCTCGATATACTTTCTTTGATTTAACCATAGTTTCTTCTTTTCCCGAACTCTTTTAATTTCCATGCCCAAAATAAAGTTTGTAGCACCAAGATCCTTCATGTCAATTTTAGAGGACAATTGGGTCTTCACATCTTGGATAATTTCTCTATCATTTCTAATGAACAACATATCATCCACATATAAGACCAATAAATAACATGATCATCAACTAATTTATAATATACATAGTGATCTTATTTGCTTCTTATGAAACCAAGTCTCTGTATATATGTATCAAATTTTTGATACCACATCCTTGGTGATTAAGTTTAACCCACACAAATAATTTTTTAAGATGCATACTAGTTATTTCTTACCCTTTACTGTAAAACCTTTCATCTTCTTCATGTAGATCGTTTTTCCCAAATCCCAATGTAGGAAATTTGTATTCACATCCATCTATTCTACCTCAAAATAAAAAGAAACAACAATAGATAAAAGTAATTTAATCGAAGCTAACTTGGAAACAAGAGAAAAAATATCACCAAAATCAATTCTTGGCACCAAGGAATAGCCTTTTGCTACTAATTGACCATTGTGTTTCTCTACTTTTCCTTCTACATTCATCTTCCTTTTAAACAACCATTTGTTTCCAATGAGTTTTCTTCTAGTTGGAAACTCCACCAAATCCCAAGCCTCATTCTTGTCCAAGGCTCCCATTTCTTAAACCATGGCCTTTTTCTAGAGATTTCCATCCTTTGAATCCACTTCATCCCTAACTGTTTTGGGATCATCATCAATAATAGTAAAGAAAAATTTGAATGCAAATCAGATGGAGTATACCTCTCTAGCTTCCTTCTTTATCAAATTGATCTCCTCAAAACTAGAGTGTGTGGTTCTTCTTCCTTTGGATCTTGTTCTTTTGTGGAGTCTAATTCTTCATCCTTCATATCAAACTGTATCTTCTCTGGTTCCTTTTCCTTTAGTAGGGCTTCTTGTTTCATGACATCCTTCACTTCTCTAAATACCACATCTCAATTATACGAATTTTTTTTTCTTTCTTTCTAGGTTACACAACTTGTAACCTTTTAAGCCATCTTTATACCCAATAGAGATGCACCTTTCAAATTTACTATCCAACTTAGTTTTTTTATACTTTGAAACATGTACATATACATTGTAGCCAAATACCCTGAGATGTGAGAGAAAGGGTTTCTTTGTAGTTTGTACCTCATGTGGAGTCTTACCCTCCAACAATGAAGAAGTTGATATACTAAACAAGTGACATGAATTCTCCATTTCCTTTTCCTATAATTCTTATCCTAATCCAACACCATTGAGCATTCTCCTTGCCTTTTCCATTAGCATCCTATTGATCCTTTCCACAAGTCCATTTTATTGAGGTCTGTATGGAGTAGTCTTTTGTTGTGCTATATCACACTTCTTACATAACTCTCTGAATTCCTTCTTACATAACTCTCCACTATTATCTGTCATCAACATCTTAATCTTCTTCTCTATCTCATTTCCACTAGAGCCTTAAATTCTTTAAACTTGTCAATGACTTCGTATTTCTTCCCAAGGAAATATATCCATGTATTCCTTAAGAAGTTATCTATAAATGAGATACAATACACATATTTTCCCAGTGATGGAACAAAAACAAGTCCAAACACATCCACTAAACAAATTTTGAGCTCTAAAATGGGCCTCCTATAGAATATTATAAAATAACAGTGGAAATAATAAAATAATATTAGATTACATCATCAAATTTTAGAGGAAAAAAAGAAAAAAACTACATTTTCAACTAATCACCCTACGATTTTACTCAAATTTTGAGCGAGAGCACTCATTAAAAGAGTAATTTAATTCATTGCCTAAGGAGTACACATGTTACATACTGTCAATGGACTGTGCAATACAAAAAATGAGGAATATGAGAAAACATGATTGGAATAATGTTATTTCATATATTTCTCATTTTTCGTGTAGCAGGGTCCATCAAAAGTGTGCAACATAGGTACTCCTTGGATGAGGAATTAAATTCCGCATCCAATGAGTGCCCCTACTCAAAATTGGAGTAAAACTATAGGGAGATAAGTTGAAAATAGGAGTTGGAAATGTAGTTTTTTTTTTAATATTTTTACTTTTTTACTCAAAAAATGGTGAATCATCCCCCATAGTCAACATAATCATATTTAATCATATTGGTTCTTATAAATTTGATTTTGGTTGTACATTTTTGTTTTAATGCCCATTTTTTACCTACGAATTTCTCTAATGACTATGCACAAGCTCTAATATTCCTTCTTCCCTCTTAGCAACGGAGGAAAAACTCACCCTATTCTGCTGCTCATATACATAATGTTCATAGAAATCAAAATCCAGAGGGAAATTATACGTACCTTCTACCATACCATTATCATGTAGTATTCGAAGGCCATTCTCTCCAATATGTCCTAGTCTTTAATGCCATAACATAGTCTTTTCACTAGAGACCACAATATTTTTTGCTCCATTTTCAAGAACAATAGAACTATTGTATCCATCAATAACAATAATTCCAAAAATCTTGTACAAAGTTCTAATCAGAACTCCCCTCATCAATACCTATGCTCCTCGAACCATCTTGCAAGTATCTTTCATAAACATTTTTTTTACACCTACATCTTCCATACTGCTTATAAAAATTAGATTTTTGGTTAATCCTAACATGTGCAGAAAACTTGGGAGTATTCTAATCTTTCCACTTGCCAACTTCAACTTGAATTTTCCTCGTCCTATGATTCTGGTCTTCCTGTCATCACCTAGGAAGACATCACCACCATCATATTTCTGGCACACATAGAACCACTCCCTATGGGGAGTTATGTGAAAGGATGCACTTGAGTCAATCAACCATGCCTTATTATCTACATGTATATTGAAAGAAGCTAAGTACACATGCCCACCTTCATATAATGTAGTTTTTTCCTCTGCTTCCTTTCTTAGGATTTTTAGATCCACAATATTTATTGTAGTGCCCTTCTTTTCCACATTTATAACATATCTTTACAATTTTTCTTGGAGATTTAGATCTCCCTCTAGATTTATAAATCCCACTAAAGGACATATCTCTATTTCTAGTTTGGGAGTGTCCTCTTATAGACAAGGCATCTTTCTTTTAATTCTCCATACTTTTTTGTCTCATCTCCTTCGACAATAACGATGAGACTATTTCATCAAAATTTAAGGTAGTTGTATTACTGCTTATGGAAATAACTAGACTATCACACAATTGTGGTATATAACACAACATACTAATGGACTTATCCTCATTTGAAATGGTAATACCAATGGATAATAATTGACTTACCACAATATTGAAGGAATTGAAATATCTCTCGCTGAGTCTCCATGCTTCATCCTTAAGTTATACAACTTCTTCCACAAGAGAACTTTCTTCTCTAGGGACTTAGACTGATACAAAGAACCTAACTTGTCCCACAAAGGTGGTTCTATAGATTCCCCTGACATATTCAATAAAACTAATTCTGAGAGACGCAATCATATTGTGATATTTTCCTTGTGATCCAACTTCATCCAGTCTTCTATTGACATCCTTGTTGTTGTCGTACTTGGATCCATAATAATCCACTGATCTCTTTCCTCCGACATATCCTCCATATTGATCTTCCATAGCTAAAAAGTCTATTTGTTGAATTTTTCATTCTCTATCTTTCCATTGGTTTCGATTTCCTTTGAGCACAAGAATTGATCCCGCAAATCTTCCATTGTAACACAATCTACCATAGGCCTGGGTAAAACCCATTAGCCGCAAATGCAACCCCTTGAACCCAAAGCTACTCTAATACAAAACATAGGTTTTAACCATGTACAAATAATAATTTCAAACAACATGTTATAAAGAAAAAACATTTAATGGCAAGAATAAAAAATATACACAAAGATTTTTTCTTATCGAACCCAAAACCGGGAAAACCAGATTGATTTTATCATTATATTCCTTTCAATGTTACAATACATTATATACATGTTGAAGCATTCATAAATTCCCAATCCATTAACCATGTATTAGTACATAACCATAGTTCCTTTGGCTGGATCTGCAAAACCACCGGAAAAACCATCATGCCTAAAACCATGCACAAAACAATGGGTGGGTCCACCAAAAAAGTTTTTTTTAGGGCACTTACCTAAACACCATGTAGGGGTGCTACCAATCCCCAATAGGGGCAAATATTCCCCCCCTTGAGACCCCCCTATGACCCCCCTGCCACACATGCTGATGGGCCTCCACATTAGACATAAAGTAAGGCCCATCTGACCATCATTCGACACATTAAACCTCTCTTTTTGCATTAGATAATGTATTTTTAACTTTAATATGTTCATTAGGAAGGTTTATGGATAATTACATATTTGTGCCTAATATTATCTATTTTTGTGGAATATTGTGAGAATATTGGGCAAATTATGAAGATTTGGAGGAGGAGATAATTTAGGGAATTTATCCCTACTATAGGAGTATCAACATTAAATAATAAATCAAGAAGATATTCTGAAATTATTTCACAAATTCTGGAGCTCCAATGATTGACAAAATCTAGGAATGTGTTCCCTTTCATTTAATGGAGATTCCTAGTATTGGGAACCATATCCACTATTTAAGGAATCTTGGTGGGGAAAGCTTCCTCCTTTCATGGGGAATTCTCCCTAAACATTTTGTATAAGTATTGACTCAAATTTTCCTCTAGGGGTTGATTTTATTAGTTTTCTTGTGGAGAGAACTTGTATTTTTGCAGCTCCACTGTCATTTCTTGCAGGGATGTAATTGTATTGATGGAAATAATGAAGATTGATGCCATGTTTAGCTTCTAAATTTTGGTATCCTTCATAGGAATATGAGTTTCCTTAGGCTTGAACATCCTAGGAGCCTTAGATCCTTTTTGTATCATTTAATTTTCTTCTTTTCACTTCTTATTCACATGCATCTCTTATTCTTGTCTTTTTTTCTATTTCTGCATTTAGTATTAATGATTTCTTATTGTAGGATTGGGTTAAATGGTTGAAGTAAGTTATTTTGCAGGATCACAAACATCATTTCATCATTGGAACAAATTTGGAAGGTCATAGTAATCATTTAGCTACTTTGATTGTTTGATTGTTCTCAAATCTAGATTTTTGGAAGTCCCTTGTGGCAAATAACAGTAAATTTCTGCCATTTTTTAGAGCATGGTAATGAGATTCAATTGAGTTGATTCCAACTACATTATAAAAAAAAAAAAATTTCTAGTTAATAACAAAAATCACCCCATTTCATTTTCACTTTATTAGGTTAGGCATTTGATAGATTTACTAGCTCACTAGTTCTCAAATTTTTAGATTTTAGACTATTAATTTTCTGCTATTTTTCTAGCTTGGGTTAATAGAGGTCTTTTTGAGTGATTCCACTTGGAATGGAGACCTACAACATCCTATTCAAGAAAAAAAAATTCCTATCCAATTTGGATTTGATTTTCTTGGTCATTCGGTGAATTATATTTTCATGTAGTAAATCTGTAGTTTCTTGTAATAACTATAGGATCTCCTGTAGCAGCCTTCCAACATGTATATACTTGCCCAAATTCACTCAAGAAGATTGGTTATTGTCCCTTAGGTTTGAATCAAGACACATAGGCTCTAAATCAATGATTAGGGAAGACTAAAGACCACTTAGGACTTTCCTCTTTAGCCATGCAAAACATTTCAGTGATTTGGGCTAATGGAAACATTTATGAAATGGATAATACAATGATGATTTCCACATCCAATGAATTCTGTTAATGGACATAAACTCTTTGAAATGTATTTACTGAAATTTAATTCATGAGATTTAATTTATGCAATTAGAATAGGTTTCTTTCCTTGTATTTTCTTTCTTGCAATAGGTTAAGGTTTCCATTTCGAGCATTTCATTTTCTACAGTTAGTTTAGGATCTGATTTTATTACATTCACTCAATTACATCATGACATCAAAGGAAGGACACATTATATGTTTCACATATAGTGTCTATACCTCTTGAGTTTGTATGAACCTTGGGTTGATAATTAAAGTTGGTAGTCTTGGGAGTTGCAACATTCTTGTTGCAATATCAAGGCTCATCACATGGCACGACATATTACATGTAGAGATAGTCATGAAAAAAATATAACATATAAAAATAGATTCACATAGATGCTAATATATTTGTACTATATCAAAGATGATAAAATTAAAATACAACACTATATCTATGAATTGCCACAATCCTATCAAGATATATAGAGTTCGATGAACCAAGAACACTTGATGACAGTATTAGGTGTCACATACCCAGTTCCCGTAATGACTTATAGAGGTTATGGGGTACCCAAAATTTTATTTTTCTTTTTGTTAGCTTGAAATAATCTGCGATACAACTTTTTCACATATGCCTACTAAATTTATCCAAACCACACTTGCAAAACCTCGATTTTCATCTCTCATATATTTTTTCAAACACTTTACATGTAAACTTTTCTTCAAATTCTTGTATGCAACCGATTAAGTAGTATTTTTCTTATATACATTTTGTCAAACTTTTTGTATGAAAACAAAAAAGAAACATTGTTATGATTCCACTTGTAAAATGCTAATTGAAATATAGCACTCAGTCATGCAACTTTTGATTTTTGTCTTTAAGGTGTTTTATCAATTAGTTTGTATGCAAATTGTAATAAAACATCTTTAACACATTTCTTGAAATGATTTGCATGAAAATAGGCATAGATTAGATACAACAATATTATCATACAACAATGCTAACATAAAAAATACTACCCTCATCAATAAAACATAATTTCCATTGGGGCATTTCATCAAACAATTTGTATGAAATGAATCATTAAACCATTTAGGCATTTAATCAAACATTTTATGTGCAAATTGACAAAGTAAATTCGTCAAGGCATATCTCTTAAATTATAATAGCCCAAAATTTTAAAAATGAACCGTATAATTAGTGGTATTTCCCCTCACTATGGTCAAAGTTTCAACTTATGGAATCTCCAAGAAGAAAAGTTATAGCAAAAATGTCAACATGACCTATTTGATGCATGATTTTAAGAGCATCTAGGAGCTTAAATTGTGTTGATCATATCCCGTAATATATCACGATCCAATATTTGAAAGTTGGAGCAAATGATCAATGGGATTTCCACTCAATATGGTCAAAGTTTTATATTTTATAATTTCAAATACAGAACATTATAGCATAAATTCCAACGTGACCTATTTGATGCACGATTTTAGGAACATCTAGGAATCTCGAGTTCCTCTCATCACATCTAAATATCGTAAACCGATATCTAAAAGTTGGAGTATATGATCAACACTATTTCCACTCACTATGGTCCAGGTTTTATTTTTTAGAACCTCCCAAAAGAAATTTTATAGCAAAAATACAATCATGACTTGTTTGAAGATGTCTTCTCATGAAGCCCAACTTCGTATGATCATATTTCCTAAAATTTTGTGATCTAAAATCTGAAAATTTGATTAGAGTATTAATGGAATTTCAAATCAATATGGTCCATCTTTTAGCTTTTAGAACCTCCCAGGAGAAAATTGACAACAAAAATTCCAGAATGACCTGTTTAGAGAATAATTTAGGAAGCCTATCTTCCTTAACTAGTGATGTTACAAAATTTAATACATATAAAAAGATACAACCAAATAGTATCACAACTACAACCACGATAAATTTGTTGAAGGGTAAATGCATGCGCATGTAAACTTGCTAAAAAAATAAATTAAATAATATTGCATGTCAGTATGCCATTTATGCTAGAAATACATATTTGTCTATTGCAGTAAGAAAAATATTAGTAACTAAAGAAGGGTGAGCTACGCTTCACCACACAATAGGCTCAAATATGTTACAATTTTTATCATAGCTAGCCACCCCCATGCGAGATTTTGATGCCTTGAGGATAACTTGAATCAAAGGTATTTCAAACATTCAAATCAGACATGATCTTAACACCAATAGTGAAGGATATTCTTCTTCACACACACACACAGAAAAAAATCAATGATCAATGTTTCCATCTTTAACTAGACCTACTTTCACATAAAACCATGCAAGTCTATGCAACACAATGGAGTCCTTCTCTTATCTATGTAGCTCCTTGCCCCTCCACTCTTCATTTCTCTATGTACCTCTCACAACTAGGACCATTCCTAATCCTCAGAGTCATCTAGTTTGAAGAAAAAGTGTTGTGTTGGGTGCGAGATCCCCCAAGGAAAGTTTTGGGGCTTAAATACCAGATTTTGACCAAATCCGATGTAAAGACTCTATGTTTTGTGGGCGCAGAGCGCGAAGATTGTAACTGAGTCATAAGGTTGTCCACCCTCACTTTTGTAATGCAACGTTGGATTTATAAATCTACTAAATAGAGCAAGGCTCTAAGTTATAAATCACCAAAGAAAGAGAATTGGAAGTAGTAGATGGAGAACTGGGTCTTCTCTAAGTGTAGAGTCAAGTATTTGGGTCGTAGAGTAGGAGAAGGCTCTGTAGATGAGTGAGAAGAGGCCTAATAGTCCACAGCTGAGTGCGTGGACCCCTGCCGCTGAGTGCGTAGGGCGAGTCGAGTCTGTAACCTTTGGAGAAGTAATAAAGAGAAGTTTTACACCATTTTTGTTTATCATTTTCCTATTTTGTGCATTGAATGGGTCAGATATAAATTTCTTTTCTATTGTTTATATGATGCATGAACTTATATGAATGTGTTGATAAAGTGAATATAAGATAAAGTATTTGTTTACGCAAAGATAACTAAATGTTATAAGAAGATAAGTAAGATACGTGGTGTAACTTGGGGAAGTAACACGTATTGCTGCTAGGGTAGCGTGAAATCACCTCAGCCCCTGGTTAGGGTTGCTAGAAGGTGATTATAATAGATCGCAAAGGTCTCGCAGGTCAAGGCAACGCGTGAAGTGACCTGCACGAAGGTATTCACAGTTGGACTAAAACGACCCCTCTGACATCTCAAGGGTGCAGAAACTTGGTTCTAGCATCCCCCCATACTGCTTCGGGTGAGACCTCAGTCTGTGTTCCATGGGCTGTTGCTGAAAGGGCCAGTAGTGTAGGGATTTGTTTAGCTAATTAACTCTAAATCTGGGTCAAGCCCCCTCAAGCCAACAAATGGTTCCGTTGCCGGGACAGGAATTTTCATAGAGATATCTGATGTCATATCATTAGAATCCAATTAAGAAGGAAATCGAAGGGTGGTTAGATAGGAGAATTCATGAGTTTGCAGTGCAGGAGAACAAGAATCCACAACTGACAAAAGAAGAGTGGTTAGAATACTACCTATACATAGAGATCCACGAAATATTTTTTGCATCTTTCCCTACTGAGTTGTATGGGTGGATTGCGAAGCCAACAGATAGCCAAGGAAGGTGGAAACTCGACAATCCTATTGTGTGGACCCTAGAGTTAGTGAGTAGATTGGAAGCATCAGAGGATAAGATCATGCCTTCTATTGATCACTGGCTCGATTGAATTATAGGATGATTCATTACGAAGTTCACAGTAGATACTTCAGGCAGCTATAACGAAGTAGAGCGAAGCTTTCTCGAAGGACCGCAGGTAAGTACGTAAATTATTTTAATACTTGGATTAAAATTATATTGTGTGAAAAGAGGGTTATGCAATTACCTTGATGTTTGGAGTCACGCGAAGCGGAAAAACATACAGAAACGAAGGAAGTAAGGGACTAGAGAATAGCCCTTTGATTTCACTTCTGCGAGGGGAAAAGGAAGAGCTCAGGAAGGTCTCGCCGCGAAGTGCGATCCATTTGATAAGGAAAAGGATTCTACGCATACCACCCCCACCCACACCGCCACCAGTTTCACTGCCTTCACCTCCATCTTCACCCGTACCACCTCCACTGCCACCATGATTCAGTATGGCAAGCACGATAAAGTTGCATGTGTTCAAGGGAGTAGGAAATGAAGATCCATACTAGTATTGGTTCCTGATAAGAGCCGTATGGGAAGTTCAGGGAGTTATAAATGATAATATAAAGAAAGCAACGTTGGATAGCACTCTGCAAGATTTTGTGCTGACCTGGTATATTAAGCATTCTAATGACAATCCGAATGCGAGAATTACAGATATCCAAATTGTGCTAAACAGAGAATTTTGTAGGCCAAAGTCAGAAGTGCAGTCGCTCGTTGGATTCAAAGAGATCACAATGCTACTAGGTGAGACTCCTTGGGAGCTGGATCAGAGATTGAAGTGTACGATTCGTGAAGCTAATATGACTTTGATGGATGGACAACACCGCGAATGGTTTGTAGCATTGCTAACAACATATTTGAGGAATGCGCTGTCGCAATAGAGGTTAACGACTCAGGAAGAGGCCTTGGAGATCACGATGAGGCTGCATGAAACCCTAATGCAGGATCCTAACTTAGGAGTTCAACAGATCCATGCGCAATTGAAAAACTTGTTCCTTGAGATGTAGAGTCTGAAACAGGACAGGGCAACCCGAACAGAAGTGCGTGAAGAGGTGTGGTGCATAAAATGCAAGGGTCAAGGTCATAACAAGGACCACTTCCCTGCGTTTGCGAACTACCTCGCGGGAGGAGGACCGATGTCGTTAAGGACAAAAGCGCAAGTGGGACCTAGCGCGACACCTGCTTTGTGGTGCATGATTGTCAAATAGGAGGAAAGCATGCTACAGACAACTGCCATTTGCTACAGAAGTACACGCATAATTTGCAAAATTTGTTCTGTAATTTTTGTAGATCGGTTGGAAATGATGAGTGCACTTGTCGAAGCTATGAGCTAATGATGGATAGAACTCCCACCTATAGAATTTAGGCCAAAACGCATCTCCTAGACCCGAATGCAGGAGTGGCATGAACCGAATTTTAGGGGCGCAGATGAGGCCGAGGTGGAGGAGGACCTGAACGAGGTCGTAGATAGCTGATATGCTACAATTGTAGATGGCCAGGACATTATGCCCATGATTGTACGAACCCAATACGTCCATCATATCTGTATTGTACCTTGTTTGATCATGAGATAGAAGATTGTCCTACGCTGATAGGTAGGATACACGACAAGGGAGTGCTACCACCTCCCTTGACTTAGAACCTGCAGATGATGAAGTATAAGCTGTGCGACGAAGATTCAAATGTGAACATTATGCTCCGAAGTGGAATCGCGATGGGAGATGATAAAGGCAAACAACCCAAAGATAGTACTTGGGTTTGTAAGGCTCTGACGAAAGAAGCAAAGTTTGATTTAGAGCACGCTAAGGAAATCTTCATGGAAGCTAAGAAGAGCTTCATTGATGCCTCCTCTTCAGAAAGCAAAGATAGACTGAAGTTGGACATGGACCCATCTATTCTTACGACATTCCTAGAAACATGCATGAAGCTACTGCATGATAGTAAGGCTATAAAAGGATTGTAGAAACTAATTAACAGATGTGTTGGGACCACACCAAGAGAACTGCGCATAGCCTAAAAGATTGTAAAACACAAGACTAGGACAGGGAGAGAAATGAGGCTAACCACGCGTAGTCCAGAAGATTGGAAAACACAAGACTAGGAGAAGGAGAGAAATGAGGCTAACTGCGCAAATTGGAGAATATGAGATGGATCAAGTAATTCTGGATTTAGGGTTGGACATAAATGTTCCGCTGAAGCAGACATGGGAGCGCATGGGGAGGCCTACGCTACAATGGTCTCCTATTCAACTGCGAATGGTGAACCAACAGAAGATAATACCCATGGGACGATTGAAAGGAATCACTGTGGATATTGAGAGAGCGAGCGTGCTAGTAGAATTTGAAGTGATAGAGATTGTTGATGACAACAATCCCTACTCCGCGCTCTTAGGAATTGATTGGGCCACTGACATGAATGGGGTGATTAATCTTAAGAAGTGTAGGATGATTTTTGAGAAGAAGTCTCTACGTGTAGCTATACCCTTAGACCCTACTAAGGAATCGCACTACACAGAGCCGGTGCGCAACTATGAAAGTGATGACGATTTGTATTGTATCTACAAGATAATCGCGCGAGAGTAAGAATGTGTAAATCCCACTACAGACGGACGGATCTCATGGGAGAATGAAAGCTCCTATACGTCGGATTCTGATGAGGAGATAGAGCGATGGAAGAACTGGTTACACGAGGTAACCACGTTAAACTGTAATATGATGTCAAGATCACTGTGCTGCATATCGAAAGAAGTATGGGATCTTCGTACTTATGATGGGTTAAGTGAGGTAGATACTTTCCTATATTAGTTTGAAAGGGAGGTGTAAGAAAAGCAACATTTCCAGGCCTTGAATTGGTACTACGTGCTACGCCTACAAGGTGGTGGGATACACACAAAGGGAGATTTGAGGACTGGCACAAATGTAGGAGAATGATGCGCACATGGCTTGGAAAGCCTAAGATGCAACTAGTAGACAAATATGATGGAAAAGATGATCCACGCACACACCTGGCCAGATGAATGAAGGTCTATGGAGAAAATCCACAACTTGAGTGGGTGCACCTATTCTGTAATACCCTATATGTTATACCCATGAATTGGTATATAGAGATGGAGCTCTACCATGGGAAAAGTGAAGGGATATCCTGCTCGAAGGGTTCATGATGGCCTTAGGTTTTGAGGATAGATGGTGGGATAGTATTGATGA
Organism: Pinus taeda; assembly: GCA_000404065.3. Lineage (NCBI taxonomy): Eukaryota > Viridiplantae > Streptophyta > Pinopsida > Pinales > Pinaceae > Pinus > Pinus taeda. The sequence goes on along the minus strand of APFE031729090.1, from coordinate 95,014 downwards.
AGCACTACAAGAGGTAAAGGCAACTATCTTTAGAATACCACAGGAGCTAGTAGAATCGATTCATCCTGAATGGGCTACTCAGCTGAGCTACGTGTTGGAATGTTACGATGTAAGTGCTGAAGAAGAAGATGAACATCCGTGAAAAATTAACATTCCAGAAATAGAAGGCCATCGCGAGGTTCAAGGACCACAGATTGAGAACCTTGACATCACCACACCGGTAAAAATGAAGTGGGTGAACATTGGTACAGAGGCCGAACCTAAGTTTGCAATGCTCGGCGGCTAGTGGGACGACACGACAGTGGATAAGGTCGCTGAGTTACTCTGCGAGTACTAGGAATTATTCTTGACCAAGTTTACAGATTTAAAGGGAATCATCAAAGATTTAAGAATGATGAGGATCACGTTAAAACCTGATGCGAATCCAGTTAAGCAGAGGCCTTACTGCTTAAATCCAAAATACAAGGAGAAGGTCCATGTAGAGCTAGACAAAATGCTCGCAGCAGGAATCATTGAGCTGGTCGAAGAATCCGATTAGGTAAGTCTAATGGTGGTGCAGGAAAAAAAGTAGAAGGATGAGATAAGAATATGCGTGGATCTCAGAAAATCGAATGACGCTTGCGTGCATGATCCATTCCTAACTCTGTTCACAAATGAGGTGTTGGACAATGTCGGTGGGCAGGAAGCATATTCTTTCACTGACGAGTTCTTAGGGTACCACTATATCAAAATCACACCGGAATATAGGAGCAAGAAAACCTTCACGACTGAGTGGGGATGCTTTCAATACACTGTCATGCCATTTGGGTTGAAGAACACGCCGACCATCTTTTCGCACATGGTTGTTGTAGCATTTAAGGAATATATTCACAATTTATTGGAAGTTTATTTTGATGATTGGACTGTATTTGGGCTGGTTAAGCACCATGTAGTGAGCTTACGCTTGATGCTGGATACCTGCCGAAGACACCAAATCGCGCTTAACCTAAAGAAGTGTACGTTCCTCAATCCTTTCGAGAACCTGTTAGGACATGTGGTTTATAGATAGGGACTAATGGTAGATCCCGCGAAGATTGCGGTGATTCTAAATTTGGAAGTGCTGTGAAGTGTGAAACAACTGTGCACTACACTAGGAAATACGAGGTACTATAGGAAGTTCATCAAAATATATGCCTAGATCACCGCGTCGATGGAAAAGCTGTTGAAAAAAGATGTTACATTTTCTAGAATAATGATTGTAAGAAAAGCCTGGATGTATTGAAAGAAAATATGGTCACTGTGCCGATCCCGGTCTTCGCGAACTGGAACAAAGAGTTTCATGTCCATGTTGATACATCCTGTATAGCACTGGGAGCGGTACTAACACAAGATGGTGGAGAGGGCTTGGACCACCCTATCATGTTTAGGATTCGTAGATTGTCTAAAGCAGAAAAGAACTATTCTAGCACTGAATGCAAGGGACTGACTATGGTGTATGCGCTCCAGAAATATCGACACTACTTGCTAGGGGGACACTTAAAAATGTATACAGATCATTATACACTGAAATACTTGTTCAATAAGCCTGTGTTGGGGGGGGGGGGGGGGGGCGCATATGTAGATGACTTTTATTGTTCCAAGGTTATGATTTTGAAGTTGTTGTGAAACCTGGAAAATTGAATGCAGGACTAGATCACCTGTCGCGCACTAAGATAGGAGAGAAACCTACTATTCTGGAGGAAGGATTACTTGATGCACATATTTTTGCTGTGTGCATAGAGGATGGAAATTTTGAAGATATAATCCACTTTCATACAACCGGAACTACGCGAAAGAGTACTCCGTCCACCAGAAGAAGGAACTAGTGGTGGGTGTAGTAGATTTCGCTCTCATTGTAGTTCACCTATATAAGATGGGCAATGATGAGATACTGCAAAGGTATTTTCCTAAATTTGAAAGAAGCCATATCCTCGTGGACATGGGGGAACTGCAGGAGGAAATTATGCAAGAAGAGCGACCGCACAGAAGATTCTCTGTGTAGGGTTGTGGTGGTTGACCCTTCATTAGGATTCAAAAGCACATTGCAAGGCCTCCGATGTATGTCAAAAAATAGGTAAACCATCATGGAGGGACAAGATGCCTTTGAATCTACAAATGACGTTGCAGCCGTTTGAAACGTGGGTGATTGACTTTGTAGGAACTATCCAACCTCAAGGAAAAATGGGTGCGGGATATATTATCAATGCGACAGAGTACATGACTCGTTGGGTAGAAGCGCAATTGGCAAAATATTGCATGACCGCCACAACCGCAAAGTTTCTGTTTGAACACGTATTGCCACAACTTGGATATCCTAAGATCTTGATGAGTGACCGTGGTACACATTTCTTGAATGAGACGATCAACGCACTGATAGAAGAGTTTCAGCTATATCATCAAAAAAACACACCGTATCACCCACAAGCCCACAGGACAGTAAAAGCATTTAACAAAGTACTGGAGACTACCCTAACCAAAGTATGCAATGCGCATCGAAGTGATTATGACCTGTGCGTACTTGTAATATTATGGTCTTATAGAATGACATGCAAGAAACTAACGGCACATACGCATTTCTGGCTAGTCTATGGAGTGGAAGCCATAATGTCGATGGAATACATCATGCCTAGTCTGTACATGGTAGTGCTCACACGTATGGCAAACTATGGAGCCCTATAGAAAAGACTCGCGTAGTTGGAGGAACTTGAGGAAGAATGATTTCTGGTTGGATTTCACCAACAGGTACAAAAGCAACGCGAAAAGGCCTGGCATGATCGACATATTAAGTTGCGCACATTCAAGGTGAACGATTTGGTCTTACTATATGATAGTATGTTTGATAAATTCCCAGGAATATTTAGAATGCATTGGTTGGGATCGTATGCTATTAAGGAAGTCACAGATGGAGGTGCGATGCAGTTGGTAAAGTTAAATGGAGAACCTTTCCCAGGAAGAGTGAATGGCAGCTGGTTGAAGCCATACACAGGTGGCCCGACTATCTGACTAGCCAACCAAAGCATAGTCTTAGCGCTCCAGGTAGTTGAAAGGAGGCGTGGGACTATAAGAAGATGCAGGGAACACATGAGTAGATACAAGGAAGCAGTTCAATAGTCTCTAAACAATGCGTCCAGGAGATATAGTAGGCAGCCGCTCAGTGCGTTGCCGACCTTGCAGCGGTTCGAGCAGAGTTGGGAGGTCTCCACGCAAAGATCTCTGCATCGACAGAGTGACTTGAGGGTGAGTCACGATGTTTGTGTTGGAAGCCTGTTGGGAGCGGGATCCCCCAAGGCATGTTTTGGGGCTTAAAGCCCAGATTTTGACCAAATCTGATGTAAAGACTCCACGTTTTGTGGGTGTGGATCACAAAGATTAGAACTAAGTCATAGCGTTGTCCGTCCTCATTTTTGTAATGCAATGTCAGCTTTAGAAATCTACCCATGGTCCACGAACCATGGTATTGTATAAATAGAGTGAGGCTCTAAGTTGTAAATCACCAAATAAAGAGAAATGGAAGTAATAGATGGAGATTTGAGTGTTATCTAAGTGTAGAGTCAAGTCTTTGGGTCGTAGAGTAGGAGAAGGCTCTGCACCTAAGTGCGTAGAGGCCTAGTAGTCCGTAGCTGAGTGTGCAGACCCCTACAGCTGAGTGCGCAAGGCGAGTTGAGTCTGTAACCTTTGGAGAAGTAATAAAGAGAATTTTTACACCATTTTTGTGTATCTTTTTCCTGTTGTGTGCATTGAATGGGTCAGATATAAATTGTTTTTCTATTGTTTATATGATGCACGAACTTATATGAATGTGTTGATAAAGTGAATATAAGATAAAGTATCTGTTTACATGAAGATAACTAATTGTTATAAGAAGATAAGTAAGATACATGGTGTAACTTGGGGAAGTAACGGAGATCGCTGCTAGGGCAGTGCGAAATCACCTCAGCCCCTAGTTAGGGCTGCGTGAAGGCGATTATAACAGATTGCGAAGGTCTCATAGGTCAGGACAGTGCACAAAGTGATCTGTGTGAAGGTATTCACAGTTGGGCTAAACTGACCCCTCAGACATCTCAAGGGTGCAGAAACTTGGTTCTAGCATCCTCCCATATTGCTTCGGGTGAGACCTCAGTCTGCACTCTGCGGGCTGTTGCTAAAAGGGCTAGTAGTGTAGGGATTTGTTTAGCTAATTAAATAACCTGGGTCAGGCCCCTTCAAGCCAACATGTTGCAACACGTTCATTTCCTATCACATAAGTTTTCAATCACAACTCTTAACCAGTCATAAGGTCTAAACCTTTTTGGGTTTTATCATCAATCCTCTTTCCAATTCACATTTTCTAAGTGAGAGAGAGAGATGTATGAGAGCGTAATAGAAGAGAGAAAAACTAGAAGCTTAAGAACCAAGAAGAAGAACCAGTTGATTGCTCCTCCCTCTTATTTTTACAATCACACATTGACCTTTCATGTTCCCAACATTTTAGCTTCTGGGGAAGATCAACCATCACATCAATTGGAAATATTCACCCAAGGTATATTTTTCCTATTGTGTCAAATTTTCTCCCTCTCGAAGGAATCATAATCGGCTGGTTATCCCCTTTCTTCAACTCTAGTGTTTTTATTAATAAAAATAAACATTACATCATACAATAGAGTTTGACATTATAACATTAGTGATGGAACCATCAATATATGTTGTTAATTGCATTAAAGAATTTCGGGTACTGAATTCATGATCATCAAAAGGGTGTCATAATCCACTCCCTCTTTAAGGAACATCATTATTAGTGTTCTAGTATCTATAGAACCATTTTATGCATAAGAAGGGATATGCCACTTTCATATCAACTTCATTTTCCATGTCCTTACTTTCTACTTTGAGCAATACCATTCTTTTTTGATGGTCTAGTTACCTTTATATATCTTGGCATTCCAACACATTCTTGTGTGGTTGTTTGTTGCTTCAAAAGGCTTCCATAGGGAACACGTTTAGCTCATCGTTTTCTTGGACATGCCCAATGCATTCATGTTCCAAATCAGTATGTACGTGAATCTTTGAAAATCGGTTCATTCAAGTCTCCCCTTCTTTGCAATCAGACACTTTCGAAATTCAGGCATGCCCTTCTCTTCCTCCCCAGCCCCTTGGGTGATCCATTCCTTTGTAAGGCTTCCTCATGTTAGTGTCAGCCTTTGCAGCCTTCCTCCAGTGATCAAACATTCTATTACAAAGTGATTTTAAGGTGTCAAGGTCAAATTTTGTCATTTAAGTGAGTCTTCAAGCAAAAATTGGTCAGTAGGCATTAGGTCTAGGGTTTGATTTTACCCTTTTCAAAGTTGTCCAAATGACGTTCCATGTCACCATTCAACTAAGTGTACCATCATTCAAATGGTTTTCATCATCATGTCAAGTTCCACTGGGTCATTTTACACCTTGTTCATGCTTCAGTTGCGCCTAGGCAAGGTTCATTTCCCTCTCCTAGGGTTTTGAAGCTAATTTCTCTTGGATGGTCAAATCATCGGAAAAAATTGTATCCTCATGTTCATACACCTTCCCCTATCCATAATGTACCTTATTAAACACTTCCCATCACTAAAATTTCCCAATTCCTCATTTTCGCACAAACCCTAGTTTCTTGCTACAACTTGGCAATTTTCTAGGCTAGGTCTGTGTTTTGCCCTTTTTGACCCCTTCCCTTCACTAAATTTCTGAGATTCCACTTTCCCCTACTTTCTAACATCCCTCCCCACTTTCCAAAATTTTCTCAAGAATTTAGAAGCCCCCTATCCCCTTCATTTCGCTTCATTTCGACAAATCCCTTGTCCCACACATCGGGATAGGTTTCACTCAAATGATGTTTCTAATCAATAAAAGATGAATTTGGGAAAAATGAGAGAGTTTTTTGTCCAAAATAGACCACGGAAGAAAAACCCCCTTCATGTTTTACACAAGTATCATGGTTTTAGAGAAATGTCAAAAATACAATTGCCTTGAGAGAATTGATACAACTCTAAAGTGACCTTGGGAAAATCAAGTTTTCTCCTAGCTTTGGTTGGCCAAATGACTTTCTTGATGAGTAAAACGATAACTAGACACAAATATATTTCAAATAAACTATCATGAGCTCAATTTGGAGTTGAGGTTCACCTTCAAAGGTTGACTGCAACAGTACTCTGCCTTGAGGCAGCCTCATTTGGCATATTTTTAGAAGTCTTGGGAGATTTGATTTTTGGCAAGGAAAATGAACTCCAAATTGAAAAATTCTAGTTTTCTTGGAAAGTAGACTCAAATACCTTTCGAACGGGCTATCCTATACCCAGTTTGGACACCGGGAAGGCCTCCAAAAGGCTCCTGCAACAAGGCACGACGCACTGGGAGAAATGTTCCAGTGTAAATTTACACTGGCGCGACGCACATGGGAGGCGTGGTGCACAGGGCTAAATGGCTTGAATTTCATTGAAATTTTCATCCAAATTTCCAGGTAGGGTCTAAACCCTGGTTTCTCATCAAATTTTGTGAATGTGATGGTGGTTCATGGCTATGTTTAATTGCAACAAAACTCATAAAACCAACCACAAGAAAACACCAAAAGCCATTATTGCTAGGGTTGCATAATTGTGGTGTTGACGCCAAGGTTCCATTTTCACCCCTCATTTTTCCCTTTCTTGCTATTTTTCCCTATCCCCCCCTTCTCATTTTTCCTATTATCCCTACCCTAAAACACTACCAAACCTTATTCCCTATCCCCTCCTCTTATTTGTCAACATAACACCCCAAAACCCTACCTTATCAAAACCCCAAAACCCTACCTTATCAAATACCCAAATCCCTACATATCCCTAAACAAAATTCTCCCCATAACCCCTATTCCCATCATATTAATCCCCTCCTAATACTCCATTTTTTTTATGGTTCCCCTTGGTGGCAGATATCACAACAACACCTAGTTTCACACCATCACCAAAGGGCAGCCCAAGTACAGTACACACAGCAGTCATGGCATTTGAGCATTCGTCAGAGTATGAGATGGAGACATAGTGATTCGCCAACAGAGGTACATGCACCCAGGAGGCCTCATAGAAGTGGCAAAACATCCGTGATGACCAGCAGGCTGCCCAACGAAGCCTAAATGAGAGGACACCCATTCAGCAGGAGATAGAGGCTGATCGAGAGAATTGGTTCGAGAGGATCAACATCCACTTAGAGGAGCTATTGGAAAGAGAAAAAAAGGACAAGTACATGCTCAGGCACATGAAAAACCATTATTGGGCCTGCAATCATGTTTGCAAGGCATGAATAAGGAATTTAAAGGCAAAACTAAAGAAGGAAAAAGAGGCAAAAAGAGCAAGATTGGTTTCGAATATTGGCGGAAGCCTCTGTGGCCTAGCATAGTACCTCATAGAGAACTTGCAGCCCAAATTTCAAGAAATTTGGAGCAACTTTGGTCACATGGCAAATTTTTGGTCACAACACAGGTTTTTTCTCCCTGTGCGCCGCACCACTGGCGCGTCGCTTAGGATTGGGAGCTCCAAATGACAAATGGATTGTATTTTTGGATTTAGCATGCAAAATCACGAGTACTGTTGCTTGGAAAATAAATTTTGGCATGATTTGAGTCTCCAGGAGGTAAAAAACACTCGAAAAATGACCTCTCTGCCCCTATTTTGACACATAGGAAGCAGTCTTGAGAGAATGAATATTTGGAGGGGCAAATGAGCACCAAATTCAGAAATTCCACTTGGGTTGGAAAGTATACAGGCCAATATTTCCAACAAGCACACTTGGGCACAATTTGGACTCCTGAAGATACCTCAAAAAAACCTCCAAAGTGGCACGGCGCGTATAGAATTTGGCGTGGTGCATATAGGGAAAAAGGCCAAATTCACCTCCGTTTCATGAAATTTCGATTCACGACTTTCTCGAAGTGGGCCCGATCGTCTACACTTCACTTTTTCGTCACATAAGGCAAAGTTTAAAGCATTTTCACTCCATATTGGCTTCTATCCAAGTGGCAAAGGAAGAGAAACAATCACCCATGCTATTTGTCATGTTTGTAACGCTACACTTGTAGCTAATGGTTGGATTTCCATCTCCATTTTGTAATGATTCGAGAAACTCCACAACCCCTTATCTCCTCATGGCACATTCTATATATTGTATGCAAACTATTTGCCAAGGGTTGGTTAGCTTGTAATTTCTGGGAGACTGTGGGAAAGAAACTCAGTTTCTTCATTGTATATATTGATAGAGGATTAATGAAAGGAAGTGGCTTTGTTTCATGAGATTCATGTGGTTGTGAGTGTAGCAAATGTGTCTCTTATGTTTCATATGTATTTCGTTATGTTTTGCAGTTCATTTCATATTCATTTTAGTGAAATTTTCTAAGTTAGATAAGGTAGAATTCAATTTTATTGCTCTGCCTGTGGGAAAATTTCATGTTCAGTGTTCTTTCATCTGTTGAAAAGGATTCATGTACTTATGCCCTTTTCACTCTCTTAAGCGATTTCTCCATTCCACGTTATTTCAAACTAAATTGCTAGACTTTCCGCCTGTCTTGCCTCACGAAGTAATCTGTGCCTTTGTATTAAATTCTCTGTTCATTGTGGTCCGTTGGTCCCATACCATCCCAGAAACTCAATCATTCATAAAAATTGCTTCTGTATCCATATTTACTTACTAGCCTAAGATCAATATTTCATAGTAAGTCATCTCATGCCATTTCGTTTACTTATTCACTGAGCATGACACGGAGAGAGCCCTCTCCTGTTTTGGTAGGGCTAGCTACCAGACTGAGCATGGTTTGTGGTTACCCTGAATTTTTCCTTCCTTCAGCCTAAGGCAGATTTAGGCTCTAACACCTCACATAGGTAGAGTTTTAAGACTTATCGAGTATTCCATCTAATGAATCCATTTGTCTTACAATAAATAGAACAACACATTTTCCATAACATAACTCACGGTGATCAATGCATGTCGTAGGGTTCCAATGTTACCATAATGGCCTTGTACCTAGGATTTTCAACTTCACAATCATCATCTATCCTTCCAGGATATACCATCATTTTACTTGTATTACAAGCATATAGTTTCCATGATATCAGCCATAATAATTTAAATAAAATATTCTTCCTTTTCCTTTTGTTTCCCAAACTTGCTTCATATAGTAATCAAATTTCATAAATATGATATTCTTCTCATGATGTTTAATTCTTGCAGATCGTAGTTCTCAACCTTCACTATCATAACCAAGGCCATTTTAACTAAAATCTATACTTTCAATTAGCTAAACAATGGTAAGTGTTCATATATAAAATATTTTCACTAGATTATTTATAACATCCCCTGAATTGATCTCATAATTATTATACACAATAATTTAATCACTTTTAGTTGATTTAAAAATAAATTGAAATGAATCTATAATTTCACTATTTGCTTGCATCACAATCATTCAAAGAATTCCATATTGCATTGAAACATTTAAATTCCAACAACCAAAGGGTCAAAATTGAAAGATACTATCTCTAAATTTATGAGTAATTAACTTCCAATTTTCTTTACAGGATGAGGTATTCATGTCACTCATTCAACTACTCAACAATTTAGAAAAATTATTAGAAGCTAATTTTTTTCATGATAGTTAATCATGTAATTTATTCTCATACAAGCATGCATGCACTTAATGTACCAAGCATATGTACCATCATGATTCATAATATGTACCAAATCATGCCATAGTCACTCATGGACGCATAACAAAGATTCTAGAAATATTTACACAATGAAGGCTTTGTTAAACACTCAGAAGATGGAGCCGACTATCCATGTGGTATATCAGCTTCTCTCTAACAACAATCACCAAAGTGGTTTATCAGTTACATCCTATTAGTAATACCACAATGACTCACCTCTTTCCTATGATTTCATTCACAGGGTCACACCCAAGGTTCAGATGAGGTATTGCTCAGTCGTAGGATTTTAAATCCACTATCTAGGTGGTTTGTCAATTATCTTTTCATAACAAGCACCACATGGGTCTATATTCCAATATATAAGTGGTTTATTATCTACTTAGAAAGCACTACATTGACCCATAATTATGTGTCTAGGTGGTTTATCAGTTATCTTTTCATAGCAAGCACCACATGGGTTTGCATTCCATTGTAGAAGTGATTTATCAATTATATTTTCATAACAAGCACCACAAGGGTCTGTAGTCTATTTTCCAGGTGCTTTATCAGCTACTTAGCAAGAACCATAGCGAACTAGAATTCCCTATCCAATTGATTTACCAATTATCTTTTCATAGCAAGAACCACAGGGGTCTACAGTCCATTGTCTAGGTGTTTTATCAACTACTCAGCAAGCACTAAAATTACCTACAATTGCCTATCCATGTGGATTATTAGCTATAGAGAAAGTGCCACAGTGATTCAATCATCCACCATGCCTCCCACTGACCTCACATATTAGTCGAAACTATATCATTTCATCTTCTTACACACAAGTTTCAATGAATATTCACAAATGACATTTACTCTTTGTATCCAATTTACAAATTCAAATAATGCCTTGAATCATGCAACAAAATATGTGCATATACATCTTGTATTAATGTACCATACTTGATCCATGCTATTCATACACATTTATTTTTAAGTTTAATTTTCAGCCTCTCTGGTTTTCAATCATTCACATGACAAGTCTCATAAGCATAAGCATAAGCACATTACTTTCTTTCATGTGGTAGCTAACAACAAGATATTACTCTTGTACACTTTCCACATGAACATTCCATGTGACATGTAATTAATTAAGTAACTTACTGTATTACCCAAAACATAACAAGTATCAGTTTCAATTTTCTTACCATTCATGGATTCATATTTTTTTCATAAATAAAATATATCATCCAAGCACAATTTTCAATTAAAGGAAACTCCTTTTCTTAAGGCATTTTAACAGTTGTGACTTCATTATTAGTCTATTTCATGTTGACTTAGTCAATCCATCATTGACTGGTCCTTTATCCACATCTTCCCTCTAATGCAACTCCAAATTTATTCCTTGTAATAGCTATTGGGTCATTCCCCCTTGCAGCCTTATGGATATCAATGGTCTCATCACACATTATATCAATACAATTGTCTTAGAACATGATCATTCCTTCATGTAATCTCATAAGAATATACTCCTATCATGCACTTAATGAAGCATTCAAACAATGATTTAAGTGTGCATAAAATTCAAGGGTCATAGTCAGTAATTATTAGAATACTTATATGGAGAAAATCATTGACTGGAAATAACTTCTTATTTTCTCATAGCCATAGGCTTTGATGCTCCTGTTCTATTCAATAGTGGGTCATTATCAAGTTGGTCCATGACTCCTCAAATACATTGGCTTACCAAGAGACAAATATGATACATAACCAATATTGTACACAAACAAGGTCAAAGTACCAACCTTGACAACCTCCAACCAATAATCTCAAATCACCCCCATCAGCCCACTTGACCCAAGGTAGTGTACCCCTTTCTTTGATCACAATAGCCCCTCGAGCTATGTTGATTTCCTTATTGGTTTTCCAACATGTTTTCAACATGGGTTGGCCAAGGATTCCTTAGAGATTTGTGGCTTATAGGAGTTTCATCTTCCTTCGGGGCTCCATTTAATTTCTAGATCCCACACAAACACTTAACCCTATACTCCTCCCAAGGACAAGTGCACTCACACCATTGTCACAACATGCATATCAACGTGCATAGGTGCAACTTGTACCATTCTCTCATCGACACCTTATCTTCCACAGCCTTGATTCCATAAGACTATATGTGACACCTTCACTGGATTCCCAATTATTTTATCAACTTTTTCTTGGTTACATGTTCACCATTAACCTCTATTAGTCATTTGAATAATATTATGACAATAGACTACTTCGAGCCTTTGTGAAAGCACATCCATGTTAGGTCCCTATAATACTAGTGTAGTGTCCTGTCTAGGGTGCTAGACTAGGTTATATTTATTATTGACTAGGATGCGTAGACTTAGAGGCATGCGTCTAAAGTATATAGACATAAAGGATTATTAGCTAAGTGGTTATGATGGTAGGTCACAGGACTTCTTTACGGAAGATTGAGTTATGTTACCTATCACCCAAACACTTAGGTCACTCAGTTAATCTAGCTAATTACAACACTATCATTCAATTCATTTACCAAATTAAAACACTGTGTATCACTACAAACCAAGATTTCAATCTCCTTACAGATACATTATGCATAAAACCCTTGTTCAGCAAATACTCAACATTCACTAATATTCATGCAAGATAAAAACATACAGAAATCATAAGCATACTTTGAAATGATAACAGAGTTCATGACATTGCTTTAAAAGACAACAAAGGATCGAATCCCTTACAGGATACGATTCACGATCTCAGTGATGAACTGTTCAAGCACTATCATAAACATAAACCATACGCATTCTATTGAAATCAACAACCAATTCTAATTACTGTGCATATAATTTAATACCCTAAGTTGCGAATGAAAAGGAAATGACAGTATACCAAGTTAACGCAGGGCCTGTTCGCGTTTCAGAGGTATACTGGACTGTGATCAACTGATTATCAAATCAACGCAACAAGGAAAAGATCGTGACTGCAACTATGTCTTTGATATTAAGTTCAAACTCTGTTTTCAAACGATACAACGATAACCAACTACTGACTACTCAGAACTGTGTTTACATATGTTTTTACAACCCTTACATTTCGAAAATGAATGTACATTCATGATGTGGTTGTTGCCACTTTTATCATGTTGTGACTTATAAAATGTTTCTATCCTAAGCTGATTTCAAAAAGGAAAAAAACTAAATCAATTTAGAATGCTTTGCTGTTGCTGCCTTTGTCGCCAACATGCTATACTTTGACCTTCGTTGACCGCACATGTAGGAGGGTCGATTCTGCTGTAGGATAGGTATTCGCCCATGCTTGGACATTCTACTTTTCATCCCTACCCTTCGCTCTAGCCTAGCTGTCATGCCACATGTCAAACAATGAACCAATTACAGGATTTTGGAACTTCCTGTAGCCATTTTACCAAAAATTCCTAATTCGTTAACATAAAACTCCTAAATCATTTTTAATGCATTTTAATAACTATAGGACTATTAACTAATCAATTTTCAAGGGATCTAAAAGATATATGATGGAAAGAAGTAGGCAAATGATATGTTTTAGGAGGAAAAAGGAGGTCATGGGATGGTACCAACATCTCTCCCTGACTTAATGAATTAGCATGTCCTCATGCTAACCCCGAAGTGCTTCCCTTGAACTCTGTCCCTGCCTGTACTGCTGCTGCCTTTAGCAATGTGTCTATATTCTTTTTCACCTGGGCATCTTTCTGACCATGGAGCTCCTGCTTTAATCTTTTGTATTTTTCTTTGAGGGTCTTCTTCTGATTATACCACTTAGTGGCCCAATTACAAATATCCGTTTGCTCAGCCTCTAGTTCATTGATTCGGTCCCTTAACTTTTCATTCTTCTTTTGAGTCTCTTTACTCTGCGCTCGGAGCATTTCATTTTCTTTCTTGATAACTTTTTCTAGCATATTAGCCTCCATGAGTTCTTCCTTTAATTTCTCAATTTGTTTCTCCATTTTCTTCTATTTTTTAATGGGAGGTGGTGAACCTTTTTCTTGCTTGTTATTGCTTTTAACCTCTATATCGGCTCCCGGTCCTGGTGGTGAGTGGTCACTACTCTCAATATCCATTGGTATAGGTGCATTGGATTCAAGCTGGTCTTCTTGTAACTGGGCTTTTGGTGCTCTCCTTGTTCTTCTTGAATAAGTGGTGAAAATTTTATCTTGCTCTGCCTTCTTAGCATCTTCTTTTCTCATTTTCCTAGTCCTTATGCTACTCACAGGTGGAGGCACCTTGCTTGCTTTGGATACTGGGATCTCTTCATCGATATCCTTCATGAATCCTGAGTTCTCCTGCAATTCTTCTTTGTCTTCTTCATCTTTAATTTGGTTAGCAGCTAAGAACTCCTTCCACATTTTCCCTCTTCTCTGCAATTCATGCTCAATAAGAATTTTAATTAAGCCAAAGTGATATAGGCTCTTGTCTTCATTTGCCTTCTGCTTTTGGATGGTCTTTGACATCTTAGTTAGGCTTTGTAATAGAAAATATGGTAGAGAAATAACACACTGCCTTTTCAAGTGTAGCAGTAAGTTAATATGGTATAGATAGACAATACTGTAAAGGCCTTCGCAGGTTACGAATTTTTGGAGGATATAGACCATCTCATCCCAGGGATGCATCAACCAACTCCTTGGGATGCCTTTCTTCCAATTAACTGATGAGAATGTAGATCTAGACATAAATTGAGTCCATGACTTCTCTTTAAATTGCTCTGTCTTAAAGTACTTCTCCCCTTCTGGGCTGATCCCTATTGACTGGGCTATGGTGTCTTCTGAAACCCTGAATGAGAAGTTACCTATCAGGGCTTTCTCTCCATTGAATGTGAAAGCGAATTGTTTGGTAACCTCTTCATTAATTCCATGAAATTTCTCTAAAAAGGGCAACCACTGTATCTCTTTGAGAATTGAAATGCAATCTCATGATATTGATAACTGTCGAACATGCTCGGCTCGACCCTATTGGTCATTTTGGCAGAGGGTCGTGCTCTAACTCTTCTCTGTTTATGTTTTGCAATTTCAACAAAGAAATTTCAATTTGTTACCTGGTGGTGTCGCTCCCTAATATCCAGTATGATGCTCGGTTGACTGTCTTGTGACTTTGGTGGGAGTCGAAACCGAATGGTTATATTTCCATCTTGTGGCGCTCACTTCTTTCAATCCTTACTGTGGAAGTCACGGGAGTTAAATGCCAGCGTGAAATAACTGAGAATGATGGTGAAATAACCAACTACACTTACTTCATAGCGTATTCATCTTTGGGAACAGAAGAATGGTTGTACCGCTTGTATAGATGCCATCATAGGAGCGCTGGAAGCGTATATGCAATACTGGGTATGATTTCAGGGAGTCCTCTGAATCATTTAGCTACGTTGGGTGGTGGAATCATAATTCAGCCGTATGGAATACAATGAATAGGCCCACTTTAACATTTGTTTCTTTACCTTTATTTTTAAAAACACAATCCACCACGTGTCTAGTTTCTATTGGTACTCTGCCAAATGGAAGATGTTGGTATGGTTGTAGGATGTGTTTGGCATAACAAGGTTGATATGAAAAGGGTAATGGATTTAGAGGCATGAAATAGGTTGAAGTATGAAAGATGATAAGAATCAGTGAGATAAGGGATGATGGAAAATGTAGTGTCCTTGAAATCGATCATAACAGTCACAGTCATTAAATTTAACATTAAAAATTAATCTAATAAATTAAATGTTAAGAATAAGGAACATATTACACTTTTGTTGGTTGTTGTTGCATTGCAATGCTGAGTAGGACTAGTCTCTTTTGACTATTCTTTGCTGTTCATAACAGGTCCCCTGAGATAGATTTGAATGCAACAGTTCCCTCTGAAATCTTGAAGATGTTCATGCAGCTCCTTATATGTATACAGGTTCCTTGAGCTTGGGTATTTCATGGAGTCTTGGTGCCCAGCAACCTGTGAATCCTTGTAGAAAATTGATGAAGCTTTGTTGAAGTAACCCTGAAGTAATAGTCTCTTAACAGGTCCCTTTTATGTGTCTTAAACAGGTCCCATTACTGCTGGTGTTGATAGCATGGTATTCTGGACAGAACAAGTCCCCTTGCATAATGTTTATAACCAGGTCCCTCTGAGATAAAACAATGACAAAACAACTTATTTATTGAAATCTGGAATGCTGG